>PVKM010010809.1:0-34273 GCA_004027735.1 Carollia perspicillata
CAAGGGTTTGGTGAAAAAGGAAAGGGGTTGTTTATTTACAGGTGATACAGATTCAGACTACTGGCAAATTTCTGCTGTTAAGTCCCATTACCTTCAAAACAGCCCAAAACACATAGTCCTGCCCCCCTTTGCCAACCCAGACCAGTGTCGGAATGTACCAGTCACAGGCACTGTCTCCCAGAAAAGCAGAAGTCCAAGGCTTAGCATTCCTGGTCACAATTCAGCATTCCAGGCATCTCGCACTAATCTGTGCTTGGTTAGGGAAGGTCCCCACACAGCTCCATCAGCTCTGCTGCCATGTTCTCCAGGCAGATTTCCCAGCAGGTCTCCTCTTTCTTTTTCCAGCTGTTACTCCGAAACCACATGGCATCTCCTTACACACCAGACCTCATGGCCAAATTCCTCTACTTCATGGCTCCTTCCTCACGGCTGCCATTTACTACTGACCTCATTGCTGATGGGGCAGCCCTTCTGTACCCTTTCAAACTGCATGGCTGCTCTCTCATGGCTGTCTGCCCTTATTTATTTAATTTTATTTTTGTTTTTTTTCTTTGATTATTTTATTTACCATATTGTCTGCCCTTATTTTTAAATGCTGACCTGGAACTTCCTATATGACCTTGTGGCTGGCCCCTCCTGCAATGAGGTACCTTTGCCAGTTCCCCATACCATTTTTCACCTTCTTTTGGCTGCCATTTTTAGTCAGGGCAAGAGCACCCTGAGACTCAGGAGCCTCTGCTTCCCTGCTTCTCTCACGAGCACCATGTAAGTTGCAGCCCCTACCTCCCATGTCATGAGTCACTGCACATTCTGAAAGTCACATACTCCTTTTGTCTGGGGTGGCAGCTGCTTTCCTTCAGGAAAGACTTGGCTATCAACTTGCTTTGATATGAAAAGTATCTTAACTACTGTATCATCCCCTTCCCCTATGCCCTAACCGTGGGTTGTGGGGAATATGCTTTGCTATTTTCAGAGACCTTACTTTTCACCCTGTTTCACAGACTCCTTGGGATCTCCGAGACCCTTTCAAAAGGTTTGTGATGTAGGAATACTTTCATAATAATAAGATGATATTTGCCATTTTCACTGTGCTGATATTTGCATTGATGTTGTAAAAGGAATGACAAGATTGCTGATGTCTTAGCATAGATCAAGGCAGTAGCTTTAAACTACATTCTCCATCACCACGCACCTGTTATTAAAAGGACGTGTGACTGTTCTCGATTGAGTAGTAAAAAATTATTGATTTTATTAGGCTTTGATCTCTGAGTATGTATTTTTAATATTTTGTGTTAAAAATGGAATGTATGCATAAAGCACTTGTGTTCTACATTGAAGTATGACATCTTTTAGTAATAGTTGTAATAGAAGATTACAGACTAAGAAAAAGCATTTGTGCGATTGAGTTGAAAGCTGAATCAGCCACCTGTTTATGGAACACCATTTTTACTTGAAACTATGGTTATTCAGACTTGTGTATTTGGTAGACAGCCATTTTCACGAAAATATTTGAAGTGAGTTTGTTTCTTCAATAAACAACTCACAGTAATTATTGCTAGTGATGAAATTTGAAATTTCAAGTGAAAAAGAGAATTTTTGGAAAACTTGTCTGTGTCACTCTGTGCTTGATAGTTTCCAAATAGTTGAAGGCTATTTTTGATGACCTCAGTAGTAATATTGATGAATTTGATATTATATGATAAAAGTTATCAGCATTTGAAAGTTCTGTATAACTCATGAACCAATATTTTCTAAGTTATCAAAGCATGGTATTACAAAATCATGCATGACTAAATGACCTATTCAAAGCGTAAGGTAGTTAAATTATTTTAATGTAACAGATTATGAAAATTTCATTCAAACTGAAATTTTCAAAAAAACTGCCATTTGTTAAGTTTGGATGTAGTATAAAAAAGTAATATCCACAATTACCTGAAAAAGCTATTAAAATATTTCTTCCCTTCCAACTATGTCTGTATAAGGTTTTCTTTATACCTTTCAACCAGAAAACATAGTACAATTGATTAAATGATAATCCACAGTCTTCTGTTAAGACTATTATTAAAAATATTTGCAAAAATGTAAACCAGTGCTATTTTTCTCATTACATTTATGTTTCAAAAATGAAGCTATCTTTACAAAATGTTAATGTGTCTTGGGTTATTACTACTATTTTCAAAGAAATTATCAAATATATTTAAAATTCTAGTATGGTAAATATCAACAGATATAAACCACTGAAACAAAGCTCTATTTTGGTTGTTAATAATTTTTAGGAATGTGAAGTGGTCCCGAGAACAATATATTTGAGAACTGCTGGTCTGGGGAAAACAGTGCTTATCAGTTCCTTATATCTTTCCCAGACATTTCCCTGCAATCTCAGAAGATTTGAGAACCAAAACTTTGGCCTAAAACAAAGATTGTGTGGAATATAATCTTGTACATTTAGAATGGTAAATACCAAGCTTTTTTCTGGTGAGTGCAGTCAGTATACATGCAAAACAGGTTTTAAGGGCCACAGTAGAGCTTCTGTCAACTGTGTACTTTCCCTGGATCTAATTGGGGACTAGGACCTTGCTCAATGGCAGAGAACATAGTGAAGGAGAGAATAGTCTCATTTGGATTTTCCAAGTGACTTGATATATCAGGAGGGATTGAGTATATTAATACAAACATACAATGTGTTTTTGGAGTGGGGGTTGGGGGGGACTTCTTTGCAGTCTGTTAAAATGGTTCTCAATTTCTATCAACTAGATAGCATCATCTCAAATACATACTCAAGAAAATTCACACACTTCATCTTTGTTCTTGGCTTTCCGATTTCAGAGCACCTGGGCTGAGTTGACATTTCATCCCCTTCCCTCAGGAGTACTGATTTTGTGTTTAACCACCTTCCGAGCAAGGAGCATCTTTATGACTTGAGACATTTTAGATAACATCAAAAGAATTCCTGGAATATATCATGAGTATTAGACAGATGGATCATGCTTCTATTCCTTTCTCGATGAGGTACAAATGTGATACAATTGAATATGATTATATCTAGTTCTACCCTAGATTGGAAATATTGATAAGATGATAACTAGTACATAATGAATCTCACCATTTACTGACAAACCTGCAGTTCCTTAAAGGGTCTATAGCTGAATCATTACTTAAGATCTCTGTTAAGTTTAAATTCTTCGTATTGCCATTTTTTGACAGGTTTTCTGATATATCAAACTATATATTTATGTAGCTAACATTTATAACCTCATAGAAAGAAACTTGGAGAAGTGAATGGGAAATAGCATTAGTGTGTTAATAAAATATTGGTATAAACACAGGATATGTCTATTGTTCAGTTTTCTCTTCTGTGATTTAAAACAAAAGCATTGGAGCAATACAAAAATCCTAAAATTCAAAGTTAACCATTTAAAGGTTACTGTTTTGGAAAAGTGAAACTCCAATCATGTGCTTATCAGCGCAAGCTATTGAAATTATTACCTACCTGCAAGTTTAAAATGGATATTAAAAACATTCCTACATTTAAAACCTGCTTTTTGGGGTATAATTCCTATATCTAATACCTACATTTCTTGCACCTATAAGATATTGCATAGAAACACAGATAAATATATTCCACCTCTTAAATCTTTCAATTATTTTAAATGCCAAAAACAATGGTGCAGAAAACCTTTATGAAATGGCCCTGACCATCCCTCTGAGTTCATCTCTCCCCATTCTTCCACAGGTACCCAACATTCCAGCCTGGAGCTCTGTGAACTTTCCTAAACAGACCATTTTTATTTTTAGATATCTCTACTTCACACATATTGCTCCCTCTGCCCAAAATAGCCCTCATACTTTAATTCCTAGCAAACATGTAATTATTTTTCAAAATATAAGTAACACCTTAATACTTACGTGTGCTTAGTATTAAAGAAAGTAATGTTCTAAGTTTTTGTACATATTTTGATTCCTTAATCCTCACAATCACTCCATGAGAGAAGTGCTGTTATTTTCCCCATTTTAAAGGGTACAGTAAGCACAGATGTTTTCAGAACATACCCCCACCATTAAGTGAGCATGACTGAACCTAATATTGTCACCTTTTCTAGAAAGCGTTCGATGATGTTTCTGGAAAGAGAAAAGATTTCAAAGCTTATGTCTCTGTTCCTGGTTCATATTTTGGATATAGCACTTATTATATGGCTGCCATGATTTGTTTTCACTTCTCTTTAACTTAGAGAGTGAAACTGTGAAGAGCAGAAATTGTGTTTTATTCAACCCTGCATAGAAGGTTGAAAGAATATGTCACCCCAAAACATGTCACTTTGGCATGTGGATTATTTTAAACTGAAGGAAATCAAGACCAGCAGATTTAAGGAAAACTTTTACCTCTGCCTTAACTAAAAGAATTGAGAGAGAGAGAGAGAGAGAGAGAGAGAGAGAGCGAGCTCGAGTGAGCTATCAAGTGAGCTATTACCAGGCACCTTTTATTGGAATGACCTATCTCTATGGCAGGGCAAACATTTAATTATCAAACACCTGCCATTCTTATTGTCCTGTGAATTACCCTCCTTGTTGAAGCCTCTATAGCTTGAGATAACATACAAAACTTCAATTGCCCAACTTGTCCTTGGGTCTCATATCTTTGGCCCTCCCTCCATACATACAAAATTAAATTTAATTTCCTCCTCTGAATCTATCTCTTGTTAGTTCAATTCTTCGACCAGCAAAAAGAATCTAGAAGGGTAAAGAAAAAATCTTCCTCCTCAGCACTATCCTGAATAGATTACAACATTAAATATGCCTTTCCTACTTTGAATTTTGCCCCTAGAGCTCTAAATAGTTTTTAACAGACTTTTTTTCTGTAAGCCAAACTTTACTTATCTGATCTGGGTGGATTTGTTAGCAGGACTGAAGACAACTGGACATCTATCACAATTTATGAATGGTAGACCGAAGAGCCAGAAACCTTACTGCACAGAATGTGTGCTACTCTTTTTTTCTCTTTTCTAAGGAAACTGAGTTAGTCCAGTGAAGGAACTTACCCAATATCAGAAATTTTTTAGCAGGGTATGGATCAGACTTTGGTTCTACTGACCAGAGTAAGTTTTCCAGCAGAAAATGTTCAATTTCTTCCCTAAAGTCTACAATTGTAAGTTAAATTAGTATCCCTAGTTTCTGTGCTCAGGGCGTGTTTGAACTCTACAGTGAATGCAGCATATGCATTTTTAGAAAATAGTTCTAAGGAATTAGGTGTTTCTTTATGGGTCAGAACTGCTTTGTTAAAATTTCCCTTCTGTCAAACAAGTTCCAAATTTACAAATGAATTCCTTTTTGATTACACAGAAATGCTTCCATGCTATCTCGTTAAAGATGAATATTTCTTCCTTTAAGTTTTAAAAGTAACTGGAAGATGAGCTGCCCCAAACCTAAAATGCTGTTACAGAAGGAGATTTCTTTAAATTCGTGGTAAAATAGAAAATGCCACCTTTTAAAAAAAAGCTTTTATTCAAGTTACCGTTTATCATTCATTTTATTAAATTCTTCACTAATGGGATACTTTTGGCAGCTAAAATATTTCAATAAAAATATGTAAAAAGGAGAAGGAAGCCTGGGGGTGGTATGAGAGGAAAAACCTGTGGGAGCTTGCTGTGAACACTCAAAGGAAAAGTATTGGAATGGACTGTAAATTCAGCAAGTGTGTAGATGAGAAGATGTTATTGAAAAAGCTACGGTTACTTTGCCATCTTCTAAGGGCATGGTCAGTGTAACAGCTGCAGTGGTTCAAGGTAACTTGATTAGAATTGGCAAAAGTATGAATTTGAACTAATTAAAATATGAAATTGCTGTTAAGATATAGATGAGAGTTTGCTCTCGGTACAACCTGTCCTCCCCACCGCTTTAAATGATCTAAAAGACTTAAATTAATCTTAAAAGTCTGATAGGTTTTGATGTTTAATGGGAGGACCACTTCTCTAAGCCTAATAGATCTAAAGAGTATTCAAGTTCCTTACAAAAATCTGTAGATATTAAAAAGGGAAATAAAGTCAATTGCCAGGTAAATCACCATTTTTTTCACACATGTGCATATATTCCAGTTTCAGTAAGGTGTGACCCCTCAGCTGTTCTCAACTAAATGAGTTCAGTTCCTGGATGTAAGAGGTAGGAATAATACTTTCCTTTCGTGTTCATTAAAATAACATCTTCCTTTGAAGACACAACATTTTTAGGTGGAAATTTATGCCTTTAATTGAGAACAGCAGTAGAAAGGTTTCCCCCACTCTCTTTTTCTCTTTAATTTGCATTTCCAGAGGTGAGCATAGTTGGAGTCCATTTTGGGACACAACTAGTCTATATTTCAGTGGGGTGCCATGGAAACTCTTATCCCAAACTGTCTGGACAAGTCAGGAGTGTATTCTTTTCAGTTGAGTCTCATTGCCTAAGGACAAAAGATGGTATTTCCAAAAATGTTTCTCAAAGATAGCATTTGAAGAAAGGATTGGGATTTTCTTGGTGTCCTGTTTTCTGTAAAGAGGCATAGCTTGTTGCTGTTTCAGCCAGATACCCCTACAGCAGGCAGAGACACTGAACAGTTAGAGATTTTCCTTACAAAGATAATAAGCATAAGTGAATGAATCTTGCTGATTGTATAAATATGGCAATTAACACTCATCTGTCTTGATTAAGTGCTTTCTAATGAAGCATTGACCCAGGCAACTTAACCCTAAATGGTCTGTACTGAGCCAGAGAAATATGGGAACCAAAATGAGGAATAACAATATAGTGTTAAAAAAATTCCGTCAAGTATATTTGATGATCTAATTGGCTGTATTAAGCAATTCATGAATTGGGCAAGTACCCTATCTAACAACCAGAAGAGGTGCTCTGAGGGGTTATACAAAAAGGGAGGTTTTTACAGGCAGGAGGAGGATGGGTCAAGAAGATATTAGCAAAATAAAAGGAAGAATTATTTTTAGGCCAAGGCATGCCTTTTTTGGGGGGCCAGGGTAAAGGACTGGCAAGGGTTTTAACATGTAGATTGCCACTTCTTCCTCTGCGGCATGGTGAGGCCTATACGACAGAAAACTCAAGACTGGTTAAATAAGATTTCATTTCTGGGAGGGGTTGAAATTACCATTAGGTTAAGTATTAAATCTATAAAATCTAAGTTGAATTCCTGGGCTTTAGCAGGAGTGACACCATTTTGGGCCTGTAGTTTTCTCTTTAGTGATAGAAACCAAGAAAAACCCCATAGTAATCAAAATAGGATAGGAATGGATACATGGGTGATCTTCGACCTCCCTGGGAAGTATAGCTACTTAATATACTCATGTCATGAGATTATAGTAAGGATAATAAATATAGAGATGACCCTGAAAAATAAATGAAGCAATATAAATATAGCATCTTCATTATTTGTTGGCTATACTTTTTCCTTTCAGTGATTGAAAGAACAAAAAGGTTAGGTTCCATTTCAGTAACTCTTTGTGTAAGTAAAGATTTTCAATGCCCAGATAATGACCGCAACTAATTCTAGAGAAACCCTATTTTGACAGAATTTGAGCTGTAACAGCAAAAGTATATAGCACTCAAGAGCAGGCAAGTTTCACTAAAATCAATTCTGAAGTAGAGATGGACATTTCTCCAAAGGTTTATCCAGAACATGCTGATCTATTTCAGGACACAATAAAAGTGTTTTAAGATTTCAGCAGCTTTGGCCTCTCATGCCTTATGTTATTGTTTTTAGCTGCCCTTATTGTTTAATCAAAGTCACAGATTAAAGTCATTTCTGGAATATAGTCGGAGGAGGCAGTGTAAGTCAAGATCATTATTCTTTAGGGATTCTGGACTGTTACAAGAAAAGGGTACAACAGGTAACCGAATGTACTTTTCCGTAGCCTGAAGCTGGACCATTTCTTGCTGATTTGCTATAAAATAGAATTTGTTTCCTGCTCTTAAATCTCTTTAGAGTTTTAAGCATTTAAACAATGTGGAATCACACAGAGGAGGTTTAGAAATAAACAAACAAACAAATATATATACATATATACGTATATGTGTATATACGCACATATATATTTTCTCTTGAAAAGAGAAATGGAACCACAAAACATGCTTAAGAGATCTGCCTGTATTCTCTTATCAACAAACTTGCCTTTCTGATAGGGCAACATGCAGTCAAAGTATTTAAGTAAGATCATTTCCAAGAACCAAAGACAGAAAGGAATGAGGACGAGGGGTAGTGCATCACATTCCTAGATGAAAGGAAAATTGATATTAGTCCCTTTGTAAATATTGTATGCAGTTCTCTTAAGAGAAATAAACACAAAAGATAAAGCGTTAGGATGAACTACATGAGCCCTGGATTAGAAAGGAGATCCAGCAAGGTAAAATTCTTTTTTTTTCATATTTTTTAAATTGTTGTTCAAGTACAGTTGTCTCCACTCCCCTCTCACCCCAGCCGTCTCACGTCCCACCCTTGATCCTACCCTTATTTGGTTTTGTCCACGTGTCCTTTATACACATTCCTGAAAACCCTTTCTAACTGCCATAATTAATTCAAATAGATTGTATTGAATGTCTGTTCCTACATGCTACTCCATTTTATCTACTTCTGTTAACGTTTTCATGAAGTAAAGCCATAAGCCCAAGCACATTAGTATCATGGAAAGAATTTGGGAAGAGAATATATAACACAGTAGCCTGAAAGAACTGGGACTCATATAGGAAGACCAAGGTTTTCAATCTACTTCTTTTATGGGACTTCTTATTGAAACTCAAGTTGCTTCATCTGTACAAATCCTTCAGAGGGCATCTTCAACACAACAACTTACATCTCTAAGATCTACTCCATGTCTAAATCCGAGTGAAAGGCCATTTTAATTTTGCTAAAATTAAGTAAAATATAATAAGACCCTCTCCCTCCGCAAGAGTCTGAGCAGAACACAAGGTAGCGGTCCTAGCTACACTGAGACTGTAATGGCTTTCTGAGAGTTCACTGTCACCTGTCCTAAACGTGTCATTTCTGGCTGATGCAGGACTCATCTTCAGTGGTGCATATGTGGACATGATTCTTTAAGTCATCAATTCCCAGACGTTTGTGGTTATCTGACAGTGTTTTTTAAAAAGCCAGTGCAGATTTGTTCGTTTGGTAATTCTTTGATATACCCGAAGCTATTTGAAACTTTAGAAAGCTACCAAGCTCATTGCTCTCCTAATTGGATTTGTGTCCCAGTCCACTCTAACAACCCATAGGTAGCCTGTTCATTGGTGAATGAATTATACACAAAATAGTCAAAAGTTCAAGCTCAGCAATTAACAAAAGAAATTGTGTGTTTTTACCTTCACGATTTGGTAAAATCTACTATTCTGATTACTGTACTTTTCACTATAATGTTGGGGGTTTTTTGTACTCTAACTCTGTACTAGTATTTATTGATTTTTTTTTTTTTGATTTGAGGTGGGATTCTTACCTTAACTTTTTCATCAAATGATAGATTCTGCTTCCATTTAGTTTTCCCTTGCCTAAGGGTTTTATTGCTAGTGAATCAGAATTTTTAAGGAAGAATAACAAAATCAAAAAGAATAACCATTCCTTTCGATGAATTTAAATAACTTCTTTTTATGAAAGACTTGACCTCTGCTTTTTAAACTTCCAGTCTAGACTGTGGGAAGCAGAACGTGGCCGCCCTCACCCCGGCTGATGCTGGCATAGGGGTGGAGAGGCTGAGCCCGGCGGTTCAGGGTGTTTCCGTTCCTGCCTCACCCTTATCCTCGGGTTGTTTCGTCTATGTTTTAGAGTGCCTTTACTGTCTGTCTGAGTTTACATAGGATAAATTCGCTTTGTGTTCTACTTATGCAAAAAGTAATGATGTATTCGTATTAAAAATTATAGTCCTCTGTCATACTTTTATTAGATTTAGACTAACCCTGATTTGGTCTATGTCATTCCAGTTTTTATAGACATGCTCTCCCAGAAATATACAAACACATACATACATACATATAAGTGTATATATATGTGTATATATAATTGTATATTCTGAAAAACAAAATAAACATATTTTTTTACCCAGACTGGTGTGGCTTAGTTGGTTGAACACCATCACCCATTTTGATTCACGGTCAGGGCACATGCCTAGGTTGCAGGTTGGGTCCTGGGTCTGGGCACGTATGAGAGGCAACTGACCAATGTTTCTCTCATTGATGTTTTTCTCCCTTCCTTCCCTTATTCCTAAAAATAAAAACATAAAATCTTAAAAAATGCATTTTTAAATGAATAGGGCTTAGAAACATTTCCATATTAGAACTTACAGGTAAATGTTCAGTTTCTTTTTTAAATAAAAAGTTCAGTCATATACAGTGTACTAATATTTGTGTTTGTTCAGGTAATATACCAGAAATATCTCTTCAGCTTAATACATATAAAATGAGTGACCTATAATTTATGTAGCCATTTAGTTGTTTAAGGGACAGCTGTTTCCAAATTTCACTGTTACGTAACATACAATGACAGCCTTCTGTATGCATCTTTGTTACCTGGTGGGGTAATATTTTAGTATAAATTAATACAGGTAAAAATAAAGGACTGAGGGTGTGAACATTTTAAATTGTCTTAGTGCCATATTGGTCCAAGGCTTTACTAATTCACACGTCCACTGTAATGCATGGGAATGTTCCATTCCCCCCACCCTCACTAACACTGATGTCGTTAATCATCTTAATTTTTGTCAACCTGATAGAAATGCTCTATTATTGTTTGAATTTGCCTTTTAATTATTACAAATTAATCTGAGGATCTTGTCTCTTTTTTAAGTCTTCTGTATATTGCCTTTTCATAAACTCTGCTCATCTTTTTATGAAATTATCAATCTTTTTTGACTTAGAAAAGTTCTTAATATAGTTCACATCAGTGTGCCACTTATTTTTTAAAGTACATTTCATTGATACTGCTATTATAGTTGTCCCAATTTTTCCCCCTTTGCCACCCTCCACCCTGTATCCCTGTTCCCCCCAGCAGTTCCCCCACCTTAGTTCATGTCCATGGGCTGTGCATGTAAGTTCTTTGGCTTCTCCATTTCCTATGCTGTTCTTAACACCCCCCTGTCTATTTTGTACCTACCAATCATACTTCTTATTCTCTGTACCTTTTCCCCCATTCTCCCCCTACCCTCTTCCCACTGATAACCCTTCAAATGATCTCCATGTCAATGATTCTGTTCCTGTTTTAGTTGTTTGCTTAGTTTTTGTTTTTTAGATTCAGTTATTGATAATGGCGAGTTTGTTGTCATTTTACTATTGATAGTTTTGATATTCTTTTTTTTAAATAAGTACCTTTAATGTTTCATGTAATAAGCACTTGGTGATGATGAACTTCTTTAGCTTTACCTTGGCTGGGAAGCACTTTATCTGCCTTTCAATTCTAAATGATAGTTTTTCTGGATAGAATAATCTTGGTTGTAGGTCCTTGCTTTTCATCACGTTGAATATTTCTTGCCAGTCTGTCCTTATTTGCAAAGTTTCTTTTGAGAAATCAGTTGACAGTTTTATTGGAACTCCTTTGTAGGTAACTCTCTTCTTTTCTCTTGCTGCTTTCAAGATTCTCTCTTTATCTTTAAGCTTTGGCATTTTAATAATGATGTGTCTTGGTGTGGTCCTTTTTGAGTTCATCTTGTTTGAGACTCTTTGTGCTTCCTGGACTTGTGTGTCTATTTCCTTCACTGAATTAGGGAAGTTTTCTTTCAGTATTTTTTTCAAATATGTTTTCAATTTCTTGCTTTTCGTCTTCTCCTTCTGGCATCCATATGACTCAGATGTTGGAACTTTTGGAGACTTGTTCCGCTGGCTGCTGCTGCCACCTTGTCACTGCTGCTGCCACTATACCACATCCTCTCCACCCTGGCTCCCTGTCCCCACCCCTCCTACCTGTCTGAATGAATATGGCTTCTTTAAATCCTTGGTGGTTGGACTTCCATGCAGTTCCATTTCTGGCAGTTCTGGGTATTATTTTGCCGTTAGTTGTGATCCATCTTGTGGTTGTGCAAGGAGGCCAAGCCAGTTTGCCACTTATTTTTAATTTTACAAATAGTGTCTTTTAAATCTCAAATAGTCAGCTTTTCTTTTTCTGGGTTTGTTTTTGAATCACATTTGAGGTATAGGTATATATATTATTTCAGATATTATTAAGTCTGTCATGCTTTGTGTACAGGTTGAGTCTAAAAATTATATCCAATAAACAGACTTAACAGTATTATGAGTATTAAAGTGGTTTTCACTATAAAACCAAATAGTACATATGGGATCCTGGGAAAAGAAAAGGAATCTGTTAACACTAACCTCATGCCTCTCAAAAGAATATGATATTAAGGACAAAGGATTCTGTTCTGTTCCTCTCTCTTCTGAGATATGTTTATTAATTTTTAGAGAGAGGAAGAGAGAGAAACATTGATTGGTTGTGTCCCATATATGCTGTGACCAGGGATCAAACCCACAACCTAGGTATGTGCCCTGACCAGGGATCAAACTTGCAACCATTTGCTGTATGGGATGATGTTCCAGCCAACTGAGCCAGACTGGTCAGGGCTCTCTCTCTTTTTTAATATTTCCCAAATTTTTGGAATATGTCTCAAAATTGATACAGATACAATATCTGAAATTTTAGTTTGCTTCATATACAGACCATTAATTTTTATACAGCTTTTTGTTTTTCTTGATGTTTTTAATTCTCAGTAGTGAAAACATTACTCTAGTTATCAGCAGGATAGAAAGGAAGGTCAGTAGTCACAATTCAAATGAACTTAACTTTGAGATACTGACTTTAATTTATATATGCCTATCAATAGCACTCATTTGGTAGATGTACATGAAGTATTTCATTCATGAAGGTGCCAAAGATTTTGGATCCGGAGATACACACATGGAACTCCTGTGGTTAAAAGCAGTCCAGGATCTTCAGTTCTTGGCCTGATTTCAAGGGCATCTCTTTACTTCTGAATCTTTACATGTGAGCACGTTGTCAGTAAGTCTTCCTGGAGTCTGGAGTTCACAGAGAAATAAAGTCTGGCATTCCCATTGAAGGGTGAGTTTTAAATTGGGTGGGATCCTACAGAAATGATGTATTTCTTGGTGAGGCACGAGGGGAAGGCACGGGGGGATGTGTAATCTCCCCAGGTGGCTTAGACAAATGGGGAAGTGGTTTTTGAAAAAGCCATTAAATCTCTGAAAAAGCTTATTATCGATACAGCAATGTGACTATTATGTGACACGGAATAATGTACAGTAAGGCCTTTCAAATCAAACACTTGCCACAGTTCGAGTTATTTTAAGATACTGGAGACTTCCTTAGGTTTTCTTAATGCAGCAGTATTTTTAAAATGATAAATTACATGTTTAGAATAGGGACAGGTGGGGAAAGAAATGGGAAGTGCCAGCTTTAGAGTGTGTACTTGGAAGAAAAGTATTTCTCAAAGTTCTGCCCTGAAGGAGGAAATGAGCTAGCACGCTGGTTGACTCATTTGCTGCAATTTTCTCCTCTGACTTCCCATTACTGATTCGTCTACTATCCCTCTTCACTCCCTGTGCACTGGAGATCCTTGCCAATATTCAAACACAAGAGTCGGTGCTCATCTCATTGACATCTCTTTCTTGCTTAAAACAAACGCACAAAAAACAAACCCTGAGAATAAAACACATTTTCTTTTGGATGGGCTGGGAATCCTATGCCATGTGTCCATGACAGCAACCCAACATCTAGCCCTGGCATTAATGGCTACCAAGAATAAAGCATAGGTCCTGTACTTAACGTTGGTATATTACAACTCAGCACGATTGGGATCATCCGCTGTTGAGTAAATCTGCAAGCCATGCTGAGGTCTCGGGACACTTAAATAGCAGTCATAAAGATTATATTTTCTGAAGCTGAAGTGACTATAACAGTTGTCTAGGTTTATGTGCTTATTAAGTACTGGATAAACCACCAATAACTATGAGGCTCTGTCTTTTGAAGTAACACCACATTGGGAATCTAGGGGAGGAGTGGACAGGATTGATAATATACTTCAGTTAATAAGTAGTTCATTTCAGCATGTCCTTTGAATTTATATGCTTGGAGTTGGCTGTGATTGAAATTATATGGCAGCAGGAATGAAAATATTTTCTGTAAAAAATGAGCAGCTGAGAACGTTAAACTAGTTTTTATGAAGGAAAATGTGTTTTCTCTCACAGAGACCATTGTGGATCACTTAAAGAACAACTTGAATAATGGAGTGACTTGTCAAATTTTTGAGTTGACATTTAGGAGTATTTTTGATTTAAGGGGGACAATTACAAGGTGGTTTAATGATGTGTTGGGAAAAATAGAGCCTCTAATCTTATACTATACATGGCTGTAGTTATGGAAAAGAAAATTACCTGAAATTATAGAATAAATGATGTTTACTTTCAGACACCCTCTGGGAAAAATAAAGCAACTACTGGAATTGTTGGGTTTGAAAAACTGAGAACCAATGTGTGAAAATTAAAGTGACCATTTGAAAAACTGAGAACCAATGTGTAAAAATTAAAGTGACCAATTACCATATATTTTTACCTACAGCTTCCATACCTGATTTTCGCCCCTTTAAAAATACTTAAAGGTACCTGAAGGCATAACATTTTATTAGAATTTATTTAGCCTCAGACAAATAAGTGTTATTATAGCTGTTTACACTATTATTGTAGCTATTGAGAAAAGATGGTCATCTCTACAGGGTGCCGTGCTCATTATGGTTTATATGACAGCCCCCCTGGGGTTGTGGGGTACAATCTATACAATCCGGTCTTCCCTCCCTGGTAAATACTTGCATAAAGTAACTCATCTGCTGGATTCTATTTATTTATTTATTTATTTATTATTTTATTGTTGTTCAAGTACAGTTGTTTGCATTCACCCCCCTCCACTATCTCCCCTGACTCCAGCCATCCCCCACCTCCCTCCCCTGATTCCACCCCCATTTGGTTTTGTCCATGTGTCCTTTATACACATTCCTGAAAACCCTTCCCCACTTTCCCCCCCTTATTCCCTCCCACCTCCCTCTGGTTACTGTCAGATTGTTCTTAATTTCAGTGTCTTTGGTTATATTTTGCTTGATTGCTTGTTTTGTTGATTAGGTTCTATTTAAAGGTGAGATCATATGGTATTTGTCTTTTACCGCCTGGCTTATTTCACTTAGCATAATGCTCTCCAGTCCCATCCATGCTGTTGCAAAGGGTAGGAGCTCCTTCTTTCTTTCTGCCTCATAGAATTCCATTGAGTATATGTACCCTAGTTTTTTGATCCATTCATTTATTGAAGGGCATCTAGGTTGCTTCCAACACTTGGCTATTGTAAATTGTGCTGCTGTGAACATTGGGGTGCATAGGTTCTTTTGAATTGTTGTTTCAGGGTTCTTGGGATATAATCCCAGCAGTGGAATTGCCGGGTCAAAAGGCAGTTCCATTTCTAGTTTTTTGAGGAAATTCCATATTGTCTTCCACAGTGGCAGCACCAGTCTGCCATTTTCTGGATTTTGGATGTGGCTGTTTGTTGTTGGGAGGATGCCTGAGCGATGGAAGCCATATTGTGATCTTTGTGTGACAAACTGGCGGATGAAGGCAACACTCTGAGGATGAATGTGGAGAGTTCACTCCCGGGTTATGTCATCTGCTACTGAGTTAATCAACTCTGTACAAGTCTCTTTCCAGGCTCTTGTATGTGACACAATAAATGCCCTTACTGTTTAAGATCCTTTTTTGCTGTTTGTCATTAAAGACATTCTAACAGGCATGCAGTGGGCATTTTCTTTGTCTTTGGACTTTTCCACCTAGCGAGGCTAATATTTGTCCTGTGCATAATTACAGCACATCATTGTTTATTAGCAGTCGCTGGCATGTCTTGAAACTCTTTTCATTCGGAGTTGGTTTCATGCATTTGAGGGAAGAGGGCAGTAGCACTGGCAGCACTGGGAAATACTGCAACATGAATTTCCGGCCTTGTGAAATGTGTTTTTACCAAAGGCAGCTTTGGTCATATGCCGGTTTACAGGATCCACTCTTCCTCCCTGAGGTACACACCACGACATGGAAGCTGATGGCAAAGACACATTTGGCATTTGGAAATCTCCCCTGCCACTCCCACCTGAAGTCATCCAGCTCTGTGACATCAAGAACGTCTGTCACCATTTATTCCAATTGGTCAATATCTTCATTGACCAGAGCAGCTCAGACTGTGTATGATGGAAGGTCAAAAGCAAACTGATTTTCCTATTTTTCTTCCTTCTGCGTTATTTTTCTAACAAAATTGGATCTAATCATATGTAAGGATTTTCATATGTTTTAATTTAGTTTTTGGCTTTTCAGATATAAAAGGAATTCATACACTTACAGACTGTAAAGCTCACTATGATTATACGGCATAACTAATACAGCCAGTTGTCATCTCCTAATTGTTATGAAACTCTTAGGTTTGTGTGATAATAACAAAGTGATCTTGCTTTCCTTCAGGTATCTAAAGTTTGTGTTTTCAGCGATTAAAATCTTAAGTCGAGATTTAGTTATCTGTTTAAAAATACTGCTTATTCCTATTTGTGTTGAGGTGGGTCACGCTGAATAGGCGAGAACCCTCTTGCCTTCAGCAATAATCCCTTATTGAATGGGAGTCTTCATCTCCGGAGTCCGTGTTCTTTCCACCAAGGAATGTTCTCCTGTATTAGGCCCAAACGGAAACGCCCTATTCATCCTTGGCAACTCAGCAGCGTCATGTATTGTCTTTCAGATGAATGTTCTGACAATTTTTTCTTTTCCTCCTGTGCAAGGGAGTGATACGACTAATAGGGGCCCATAGTATATGCTCAACAGCACCTAGTCCTCTGCTCCCACCAGACTTCACTCTTGTTGAGGGTGGGCCTGTGGTCTTACATATTGATATATAGTAGGTACTTTATAAATATTTGTTGAATAAGGTACATATTTGTTGAATAAGTTAGGAAAATGGCCCTTTTCAGATCCACTGTAAATTTTAGCAACATGCTGTATTATGCAGTCCTTATGATGAATCAGAACAGCTATGAGATGTCCAATTGTATGCACACCATCCTCTTGAGTCAGGCAGTAGTGCGTGGGTGGGGATCAACTTCTGGATTGGGAGAGAGTGAACTGATTGGTGACTTCAGTGAACTCAGTCTTCCACAAAAACAAATATGGCAAAATAACAAAAACAACCATTTTAGAACTTTAGAAATGAACCAGATAACCCATAAAAAACAATAAGGCATCTGTTCAAGAGAAACTATTGAATTTAGGTCAGACGGGATGGTCTTTGATGTTTGTATTTGGGGCTCTTCCCATTCTCTCCTTTCTGAGCTCAGTGGCATGGCAGTTGCTGGGAGCCTTGTAACTAATGAGGACCAACATCTTTTTGGCTCCATTAAATGTTCTACCTGCACGGCAGAGTGAGCGTGTCTATTTTCTGGGTGTTATAGCTATTTGATTAACTTAGAGCTCAGTTTGGTGGAAGCATCACACGCCCAGGATATTACTGAAAATAGTAGCAATCTGCTAGCAACATCACAGCTGCTGAAGGCTGTGGTTTCAGTTGAGTTGAACAAGATCCTGAGTGGGAATTTAAAAAGATTATACACCACAACCAAGTGGGATTTATCCCAACAATGCAAGGTTGGTTTAACATAAAATCAACGTGTAAATAGAAAAAAGAACAGAAATACATAGTCATCTCAATAAATGGAGAAAATGCATTTAATAAAACATAGCATCCTTTCATGATAAAAACACTTAATACACTAGCTATGGAAGGTAACTTCCTTAATCTGATAAGGTTTACCTGTAATAAACTGCAATTCACATCATACTTCATGTGGATGTTTGCTCCCACCACTTCTATTCAACATTGTACCTCAAGTTCTAGCCAGAGCAATTTGGCAACAAAGGAAATAAAAGCCATCCAGATTAGAAAGGAAGGAGTAACACTATTTCTATTTGTAAATGCCATAATCTTATGGTGCTGGACAACTGGAGATCTATACACAAAAGAATTCAGTTGGATCCTTACCTCATATCAAAAGATGTGATAAGTTAACTCTAGTGGATCAGTGTCTCAAATATAAGAGCAAAAACTATAAAAATTTTAAATAAAAATTAGAAATAAATCCTTATGACTTTGGGTTATATAGTAGTTTCTAAGGTAGGACACCAAAAGCACAAGGAACAAAGGGAAAACATTTAAATTGTCTACTTTAAATTAATTGTTTGTGGTGCAAAAGATATGATCAGGTGAAAACAACCCATAGAATGGGAGAAAATATTTACAAATTATGTATCTGATAAGAGCCTTGTCTGCAGAATGTATAAAAAACAGTTGTAACTCAATAAAAAGAGAATCCAATTAAAAACAGGGTAGAGGATATGAATAGATAGTTCTTTAGAAAGATACACAAATGACTAATGAGCACATGAAACATGATCAACATCATTAGTCCTTAGGGAAATGCCAATCAAAACCACAATGAGATACCACTTCACATCTGTAAGCATGGCTATAACCCAAAACACAAAGGGTTGGCAAGCAAGTGGAGAAATGAGACCCTCTTCATTGCTGTTAGAAATGTAAAACAGTGCAGCCACTTTGGAAAATATCTTGCCATTCCTTGAAAATTTTAAACACAGACTTCCCTTATGTCCCAGCAATTCTACTAGATGCATTCTCAAGAGAAATGAGATCATATGTCTACACAAAAGCTGCTACAACAATGTCCATGGCAGTATTGTTCATAGTTATTAAAAAGTAGAATCAGCTCAATTGTTCATCAGCTGATGAATGGATAAACAAAACATAGTACATCCCTACAACAGACTATCATTCTGCCATAACAAGGAAGTTCCTTTCTTGATATATGCTACAAAATTGGTGGACTTTGAAAACATTGTATTGAGTAAAAGAAGTCTGTCACAGAAGACCACATAATGCATGAGTCTGTGTGTGTGGAATGCCCGAAGTAGGCACATCTATAGCGATATGAAGTAGATTAGTGGTTGCTTGTGGCTGTGGGTGGTAGGGTGGGACGGAATGTGGGGAAGGAGTACAAGTGGGCATGGAGCCCATTTCTGAGGTTGTGGAAATGATCTAACTTTAGATTGGGGTCATGGTTGCACAATTCTGTGCATGTACTGAAAAACCCTGACCTGTACCCCATGGATAAATTTTTAGTGTGTGGAATATATCTCAACAAAACTGTTAAAAATAATATATGTCCTCCTCTGTGCTGTATTGTGCCAAGTCAGCAATGGCAATCAGGGGACAGTGATTTCTGTCTTCATTTTGAGACTCTCGTGAGTCCCAAAGCAACACAGTTGAAGATAATTTTTGTGTCATTCTAGAAGTTTTATCCCTTATGATTCCAAAATTAGTTCATAGGGGAAGGACAGTCGGTTTTTTCAGACTTACAAACCTGTCTTCACTCTGGACCTTAACTGGGAATGCTTTTTTCATATAGCCTCTTGGACTTTAGAAAATGCAAAGTTATGCAGAAAGAGTAATATAATACATAACAAAGCACTTGTAAAGATAGATCTCCTTTTTTATATATGTTTTTTTAAGATTTTAAGTGTGTGTGTGTTTTCCAAAGTATTTCCAGGTTTTTGATTTCTTGTCAGCATCTGGATGGAAATGACAAAAGAAAGGCAGGAAGTCTTCCATTCACTCATTACTTACATATTTATTCAAAAAGTATTTATCACATGCCTCCAGGGCATCCTGGAAAACAGAGAATAAATACTATGCGAACTGAAACGTCAAAGATTTTTCAGTCTAGTGTTAACACTCATAATTTGTGAAGGCAGACTCTTTGTGATGAACATTCATTGCTGGGTTAAACACTTAGAAAACTGGTAAACCCTGTTGGTCACTCTCCTTAAACACATGTTTCTCAGGATTCTTAACAGTTTGTAACATCTTTTGCAATTGTGTATTGATGAGATACAGTGAAATCAACTTTGTTAAAAATGCTAAAGAGACTCCAAAACTCCTCAGGGTGTAAATGTAGAACAGCCATCAAATATTACATCTTCTTAAACTATAAACTGAAAATAAATAGACCAGATCTTTGGAACTAGAGACAAGGAAGTGACCACCAGTCTGGTATTCTTCCTGCAACCAGTATCGTGAAATCAACAAGGGTTCTTGATTTGTGCTTCCTGGTCCCTTTCCACGGATAGGACGTACGCCAGCAGGTTGTGATAAGTTCCAAGTATGTGTTATGTTCCTTCACAACTTCTCAGTCTCAAAAGTCAGCCGGCATAGTTTCTTTTTTAATCAAAATATTGAGTAGATATTGTATGTTCATACCGATGGGTCTGCTAATGTATTCTCTTCGGTAAATCACTTGAGAACCCAAGTGGACACCCTAAGTGATATGACCTCCAGCCCTGGGGACTTAATAAATCAGTAGTTTGAATCATGGGGTTTCGGTTAGGAAAAAATGTTACTTCTTTTAGGATTCGTTATCTTCGGTGCTTTCTCTTGCACATGCCTATATTACAACTGTGATATCTGCCTCCGGGACAGCCAGACAGCCCCCAAAATAGCCATCTTCATGGCAGTGAAAGCCCTCGCTGACTTTTCAGGGCACATTGTGAAAAGGGGGCATGTAAGACTGGAAAAGCCCGTCTTGAGGGGTATTAGAGCAGGTCGTTCAGAGGGCATGGCATCTGGCTGACCTGAGAGCTGGACCCCAGTGTTAGGAGGCTCCTCACTCCTCCCCATCCTTGGAACATGCGTTCTGCCCACATCCTCATGGCAGGAGCTGGTTTTAAGGGTGCTGCCTCAAGAGATGTGTGTGGTATTGAAACCACCTGCACAAGGATTGAACTCTGTGCTGTCCTCCCTATAAACTTTTAAGATTCTGAAGGGCAGGTGCAAAAATCCATTTGTCTTACATCCAAGACAAGCCTTATATATAAGTTCCCTTGCTTATTAAATCTGCCATCTACAAAATAAAAAAAGGGCATGTCCAAGACTTTTGCCCATATTTTCAAATTGAGTTGTCTTTCTTTTCCTCAGTGATTTGTAGGACACGTTTATGTATTCTGTGTATGAGCCCCTTCTTGGTGGTGATTTCAAGTATGTTCTCCTGCTCTGTGGCTTGGCTCTTCACTCTCTTTGTGATTTTGACATGTTTATAGTTATAAGGAGTTCTAATGTTTAATATGGCCACATGTATCATTCTTTTAACTTATAATCAGACCTACTTGTGTTTAAGAATACCATCTTTGAAGTCTTGAGGTCATAAAGAAATTCTCCTATGTTAGCATATAAAATTTTTACAGTTTGCATTTCACATTTAGGTATGTAGTCTGGTTGGAACAGATTAAAAAATATCAGTGTAAAGTAGGAGTTGGGTTTCCTTTTTCTTCATGTGTTCTCAGTGGTCCCACCATC
The DNA here is from genome assembly GCA_004027735.1 of Carollia perspicillata. Classification (NCBI taxonomy): domain Eukaryota; kingdom Metazoa; phylum Chordata; class Mammalia; order Chiroptera; family Phyllostomidae; genus Carollia; species Carollia perspicillata. Next base: position 21,458 of record PVKM010010809.1, read on the forward strand.
ATTTTGTGTGTGTGACAAATCCGTTCTTCGCCTCCTGTTTTGTAGCGCCAGGTTTTTTGCACATCAAATATCCATGGATAGTGCTCTCTGTATTTCATATATTCTGGGTGCTCCCTTCTGTGCCTATTTATTTTTTGTTGGACGTTGTTATTATTGTTCTATGCTGATCACTGTATCTTTATAGTATGTCTTGATTCAATAATGCAAGTCAGAGTTTTTAAATTTCAAGTGTTACGCTTATCATTTTATAGAAGATCTTTTCATTTTGTCCTCAGATTTACTAGTCACTATTTTAGTCTTGACGTTTTTCATGTTTCCATTATTTTGAAGAACAACATTATATATATTTTGTATTCTGTATTTGATAATTATAATGTGAAGTGACTTCTGGGCCTGATTCTGCTGTTGTTCTTGTTGGCTCACAGCAGTCGAGGTGCCTGGTTCCTTGCACGTTTCATGATTTTTGACCTTGACTTCTTGTTTCTTAGAACATTAGCCACAGAAATCTTGTGAGGTTTGTTTTGCAGATGGATTTCTTTAGAGAGTATTTGCACCATTTTTTCTCATCTCTCTACTTTAAATTAATATTGCAAGAAAAGAACTCAGGCTGGAAACCCATGAGGAGACCACCTCCATGTAAAGAGTACTCAGTGTCTTTTAGGTTTTTCTCTGGTGGAGCCGTTTATTTCTTCCTCAACACCTTCATCACCCCAGCTTTTGGAGACGGCTTATTCTATTGCATTTCTTACTGGGCAGGCCCCAGGCTCTGTCTTCCGTCCTTTGTTGTCTGCGAGACTTTGGAAACCCAAGTTCACCTCTTTTGACTAATGCCCTCAAGGCAATGGCCAATTTTTATGAAGAAAGACTTTTTAAAAAGCCCTTTTTATTTTGCATTTTCCCCATTGTGTGAGTTAGGCTATCTGGTTGGCCTTGTTACATAAAACAGACTCTCCCTTATATTGCTTACCAGCATCTTTGTGATGTTGCTTTCCGCCAGGCTGCACCCGGTCACTGACACATAAACAATGGCCCTCAGGAGTAGGGCAAATGTTAACAATGTTTCTCTAGCTGGGGCACCCCTGAGAGTGAAATAAGCCACAATGAATAATTACAGAGAGACCGCAGACACAATATGCAACCGTCATAGGCACCTAGGACCCAGTGCAATTCCACTTAAGGGCAGAGGTCATACCATGGGGGAATCAGTTTCCTCAGCTGTTCAACTGAATGCAGAATCTTTGGATTTGAACTGATTAGAGAGAAGTGATGGTGTCCAGTGGGGGTGATAGGAATGTACTTAATCTAGAACTATACTTGATTTTACCATTTATTACTTGGTAAATGATTTAACTTTTCTGAGGTTTATTTTTTATGTACATCATATGAATAATATGCACTTGTGGATGTAAGAAACATCCAAATCTGTAGATAATTTTATGAGTTTATTTGAGCCGAACATCATTGCCAGAAAGCAAAATCTCAATTGATTTTGCTCCCCCAAATGGCAGTTTTACCCCTTATTTTATGTGTCACAATCAAAGGAGAAGATGTAAAGAGGATTATATAAATCCATTGGTTATAGATTAGGGGAGCAGTAGAAAGCAAAGTAAGGAAATCACTGGGATTGGGTAAAAGTAAAATGAATAGACACATACTTCCTTTTACACTGGTGAGTAGTGGATAGTTAACAATAAACATTTACAGCACATAGAGATGGCATGTAGAGAACAAGATAACAATGAGGGTCTCTGTGGTCTCAGGTTCTGGTGGGAGATTGTGCCTGGAGGGGTCTGGAAAAGGGGGATCACTCTGACATTCCGAAGGTATGTTATCCTAGATGCAAAAAGACAATAGACAACCTCAGGGTAAAGATCGACCTTTGTCAATGAAGGAACTGGCCTAGGACATGACTACCCTCCATGACTTGCTCCCAGTTAGGTCATTTTAATTTCAGACCTTCCTATGTGGCTACTTTAGGTCTCTGAGTTTGTGAGGCTACCCTGCAGGCCTCCCTCGAACCTGTCAGGGTTAGTAGGTGGCCCCCTTTTTCATCCACACAGTGTTATAGTGAAGATTATTGTGATACACCTGATAGGATATGTCCCATGCTCTCAATAATAGTAGCTACTTTTACTGCAAGCATAAATTCTTTACAATAAGAGATGGCTTAGAGATTCAATATTCAGTATAATGCTTTTAGGCCTTGCAGGTAATGTAGTCACTCAGCAACTTGAATGTGACATAATTAAAAAGGAAGATGTAACTGTTAAAGGTGAGGCTTGTAATCAGCACTGTCAGTTAAAGTACACGTGTAGAAGTAATTATAAAACTTCTTGATTCCTGCAATAAAAACAGCCCATTTAGAAGAAGTCATTCCTTTCTGTAGACCGTTGCTTTATACGCTACTGCTGGGGCCCATATGGATATTATAGTCTTGAAGCAGCAGAGATTTGCAGTTTAAAAAATGGTGCCCTCATCAAGCTGTTAATCTAATTTGTAAAATTTATGTATCTGTTCCCTGAATCCCGAATAGTCATTACTTTTCCTAGATTTAAATAAAGCAAGCGCTTTGAGAAACATTATAGCACATACTCAGGCCCCTTGGATTTTCAAGCATTCTTTATATGTTTGCTTCGTGATGGAATAAAAGGAATATGAGTTTCAGGAAGAGGCTAATATCAACGTTTTTAATATGTCTCCAAGCAGAGGTTTGATACATTAAACTGGAATCTGCAAAAAAGTATTTATTTGTTGGTTACTTAATTGTACCAACACTATCAAAAACACAATAGTAAATATTTTGGAGTGAATTTATTTGCTAGTAGATCAACATATATGTTTAATGTCTGTGGCCTTTGTACACTCCCATATGTAATCTTTGGGGGATGCAGTTATAGGGTGCACACAATTTTGCATCTCATACTGCAACACAGTGTAATTTTTAATAACTGTGTGGTCCTTTCTGTACTGTGAAAGGGGCTTTTTCATTAAAAGTATTCCCATCCTCACTGTGTGTGTCATATCAGGGACCAACCAGATTTTCCACAAATGCTCTGCACTGAAATGGAAATGATTGATATTGACTAATCCCATAAATCTCTGTAAAATAAAAGTACTAGCTCTCTCTCACAGGCCCAAATGACAAAACCAAGTGATGCTAAATGGCAGTCTCTAGGGGCAAAAATACCACCTTTGTAACAGTGAATGTTGCATAAACAATATGTTTCCAGACATCTCTGTTGCAGAAATCAGGAAAAAGAAAACTCACTCTTTTTTTTTTTAAACCATTACCTTGTTCCTAGGTTGTTAACTGAGTAGTAATGTGCTTCTGAATGACAATGGTGGGCGGGGTGGCTTGCCTTTCTCATCTAGTTTCCCATAGCAACTGGCAGTTTTCAATACCAGATGCTTCTAGGAAAGGCTTCGAACACCATCAGGACATCCAGTTGTCCACTCCTGTACCACAGCCTGTAGTGGTGATAACAAAAAACAAAACAAGCTAGTAATTTTTGTGTGAAACTTGAGGCTGAGAACCAGTGCTCTTCTCGGTAACAACCCCTTTAGGTGCATAGCAGCTGAGGGTAAACCCACTGTGTCGCTGGTATTGGGGTTCTTGGGTTCCCCAAGGTGGAGATGGAGAAGAAACCCCAGAGAAATTTCCGGACAGATTTTATTAAGCTTATGCTTGAGCACCAGGGAGATAGCACAGAGGAAAGGAAGGCCCTCTGGACTGACTTGGGCACTGTCTCTGCTTGGCTGCTTCTATACGCTGGGGACAAAGCAGGCTTTTTGAAAAGGCAGGCTTGCTTCCATGAAAAGGCAGGTTTGTGAGGTGTTCAGAGAGTGGAACTTTCATGTCAGGGTTGCTTGGCCACTATCTCCATGCCCGGGCTGGAGCAACAAAATGATGGTGTTGCTCACTTACAGCCACTCTAGGAAGGTCATATAGTGGCCAAACTTTGATCATCTATTGTGCATACAGAACAGTGCTTTTGACATCTTCTGGCCGCCTGGTCTTAACTCGGCTTTCTGGCCACCCAGCATTTTTCCATTCCAAGGCTCACATTTCTATATGATCTCTAGTGGGTGTTGTTGCCACACTCTCTTCTCCATGGCCTTTTGTTTCAATACTAAGCACTTTACCCTTATGATTTTGTCTTTTAATGACCTTTCAAATAATTGTTCAAACTTCTACTGAAAGGCTGTTCAGTATTTCTGGGGTTCTTGCTAAGCTATTTGACTCCACAATGCTCAGTGAGTACAGTAAAGCCCCTTAATTACTATGCTTTGAGTATAAAGAAAGGTTCTGTATTGTTGGCTTTAAATATTAAATCATCTTATTCTTTTCATATAGAGACAAACAACAGGAAAAAATTTAATATTGCCCATCATTTTGAGATGAACTTTTTCATCTCATCAACTACTTAGCTTTCGTGATTAAAAACCCATGAGTTGTTTTCCTAGTAAATAATTTATTACCTTTCTCAAAAACAATACATTTCTGCCCTGGCTGGGCGGTGCAGTTGCCTGGAGTGTTGTCTTGTATACCAACAGGTTGCAGGGTTCATCCTGGCCAGGGTACATACTAGGTTGCAGGTTCAATCCCTGGTTGGGGTGTGTACAGGAGGCAACCGATCTATGTTTCTCTCTCACATAGATGTTTCTTTCTCTCTCTTCCCCTTCCTGTCTCTCTGTCTTGCTTCTTCTCTCTCTAAAATCAATAAAAATATCCTTGGGCGAGGATTACAAAAATCAATACAGTTCTCTATCAGATATCTATTGTTACACAGCAAACTAACCCAAAACTTAGTAGCTTAAAACAATGATGATTTTGTGGGTTGGCATTTTAGGCTGAGCTCAGTTGGTGGTTTGTCTTGTCTGGGTCTTGTTTGGCTGCTCATCTGGACTGGTTCGTGGGTCTGAGTCCAGCTTCGCAGGGCAGCTGGTACTAGCTGGTTTGCAGTGAGTCATCTTGGGTGGCTGGGGAGATTGGGGTCTCCCCATGTGGTGTCATTCTCCGGCAAGCTAGTCCAGGCTGGCTTGCTCATGTGGTGACCAGCTTGCAAGAGAGAATAGGAATAGGAGAGCAGAAGTTGCCCAAGTCTCCTGAGGCTGAATTCAGGGACCCAAAGTCAACCAGGATGCTATAAAGATTACTTTGAGCTGAAGATATTTGAGATACAGCAGATACACAGAGAAACCCTTTTGGAACCTCCCTTATTTGAGTAAAGGCAGAGCTTTCTGAGAATGAAGCTGCCATACTTCCCTTTCCGAAGGAGTGTCCAGATAGGCAGGAGACTGGCCATTAGTACTGGGATGAGAAATTGTGTAAACAGTCTTTTTCAGAAGGCTCCATATCTCCCATTTGTTTCCCCTGGAAGCCTGTGTGTTTCCCAAATAAACCTATCTCTCCCTATTAAGCTGGTGTATAAACCTTTACTCCTAGCTGTTTGGTGATCCATTCCTTAGTGAGCAATGATCCCACATACATGTGAATTTTTTCCTCTTGTTAATCTGTGCATTGTCACTTGATTTGCAGACCCCCAAGCACCTAAATGAGTACAGGGAAAGTTTTTCTTCCAACAAAGTGTAGATTCAGGAACGACACAGTGTTAGCTTTGCCACATTCTATTGGTGAAAGCAAGCCCCAAGACTGCCTTGGAAAGGGATAAAGAAATAGACCTGATCTCTTCACGAGAAGAGCTGCAAACTATTGCTGCCATTTCCCCAATCCACCACCATATTTCTGATGTGAGGATAAAAAGAAACACAATTACTTAAAAAAAGAAAAAATCTCTGTACTTTCGTGCAGAATTAATAATTAATGCCATTGCCTCTTCATTAAGGTCCTAGCAGACTTTTTCTACATGTCTTTCTCTTATATATTTATGAAGGATAGGATTATTCACATACCACTTTTACTTAATAATATATTGCAAAGATATATGGTGTCAATTTATCTTCAGCTGCATATTTCATGTTGGTATTCAATAATATGTACCAGAATAAATTGAACTAATCTTCTCTTTCTGGACATTTTGATTATTTTTTTGTTTCCTAATAATGCTATAATGAACATGGCTGTAGGTATATTTTTGAGTTTGCCTTTGATTTTTTTTCCCTAGTGATTTTCTAGCAGTGGCCATAAGTCTTAAAATTTTGTACATTGTCTTCTAGCTTCCAGTGTTGTTACTGAAAAGCTTTTTCCAATTTGATTCCTAATCCTTGGTATATACGTTCTTTAACTTCTCTCTAGAAGCTTTTAGAATATTTTCTTTATTCCTGGTATCTTAATATTTTATAATTATATGTCCTGATTAGGTCATTTTAAATTTTGTATTTTCCATCACTCTGTGGGCTCTTTCAATTTGTAAGTTCACTTACTTTGTGATCTGGGGAATTTACTTGCATTACTTCCTTGGTAATTTTTTCCCTTAATTTTTCTATTCTCTCTTTCTATAACTCCTATTATTCAAAGGTTGGACTACCTTGCAAGATCCTTTTATATTTATATTTTTTTACTATTATTTCTGAACACTCTTCATGTTCTTCTTTGTTGGAGATTTTCTTAGTGTTGCTTTAAAATCTATTAATTTTGCTTTGTAATTATCTGCCATCATATAGTCTAATTTCTCAGGGCTTTCTTTGTGTCTCTGAATCTCTCCCCTTGTCCACTCCCCTCCATCTCTGTCTGTCTGTCTCTCCTTTCTCTCAAACATTTTGTTCTCTTCCTGGCTATCATAATATTGTTATTTTAAGTTTTCTTCTGCCTCCATTGCCTCTGTGCCATCCACACTTTTTTGGTTTGTTTTAGTGTCTCTGCCTTATGTGAGAGGGGAGCCTCAAAGTCTCGTGACTCCTGTCTGCATTATATTTAAGAGTGGAGAGCTCAGATGTCTAAGACAGACATGTCTCTCATAGAGTGAGTCTGGCGGGACAGGGTAACATGCTGTTTTGTTAGGGAATCTCCACATTTTAATCTCAATACTTTTCTTTTAGTTTCATCGCTTCCCCAGAAAAGACCCCTTGATCTCTTTTTCAGGGTCCAATTTCACGGCTTTGTTTGGACAGTGACAGATTTTCCCTATTTAGAGTGTGCACGTTCTATCACCCTTGAACCTGGCTGTATGTAAATATAATATTACATAAAATGTTATGTTTTATGTAAGGGATCATTTACATGTAAACTAGAAATAAAACAGGAGGGACACATTAGTTTCCCTCTTTAAAACGAGAGGAATCATTCTATTACTATATTCATAACTGTACTGCTATTATCCGATTCTGTTGGTGGAGCTCATTATAAGCCAGAGTCCTAGTTTGAACACATAAATGGAGGCTTATTTTGAAACAATACATTTAAATAATGAGTTTGGACCAACATGGGCACTCAACTGGAACATCTGGGAAAGTCATGCCTCGAACTCCATTGGCTGGGCTGTGGGCATAGACTCATCCATTTTTTAAGGGGCTAGTGTTCTGAGTCAGGTTCAGGAGGAAGTTGCTCCATTTCTGTTCCTTTTCAGCTGTGAGAAGAATTAGAAAGAACAAAATTAATAAGAGACCTTTCAGCAAAGACTTCAGCTTTTGGTGAAATGCTCATATGAGCATTCCATCCTTGAAAGCAGAAACAATGAATGCTTCTTAGAATAAATGGTGAATGATACTCAGCTTTGGAAATATTCACATTTTTTAGAAATATTTGTTTTTACTTAAAATTATTAATGCATTATCATCTACTTTCCCAATGGGTGAAAATAATCAAGTGTTAGGAAACAATACAATTATCTCAGATTGAGCCACTCATATCACAGTTCGGCTTTTTAAGGAAGTCTGGTAGTATCTTATTCTCAATGTATTAAAAAATCATAATATTTTAGAATTCTTAGGTTCAAGTTGCTAAATATTCTGAATATATTGCTAAAGCATGCTACTTAATCAAGTCACATAAAATGATGGAATTATTCTTTAGTTATGAATGTTATAAAGAAATGCTGTCCTTTTTCTAATTAAAGAAAAAACTTATGTATGGACCTTTCCGTGCAATAGTCAGCATCATGCAGGGTTGATCAGCAGGGCTGTATATTAGTGCTCATTTTTCCCAGCGCCCACTAAAATGCCATATGCTCAGTGGTTTCAATTTGATTATATTTGTATCTGTGCCATTTCCTTTAACAGTGAATTAATAACAGTTGACCAAAACCTGCTTTTTGAAAAGGCTGTGTTTGGAATGACATTCAGAAGAAATTACTTATTTTTTTAGTAATGTTCTTTCTTGCTGTGCACTTAGCTGACATTGATCAGTACCTGTCCCAGTGCAGTTCTCCTCAGTCTACATCCCAGCTCATGGATTTTTAGAATGACCAATGGGAGGTAGTTTTCTAGAAAAGAAGGTAGACAGGGAAGGCAGCCCCCAGTGCAAGTGGTATTTAGCAGAGACCTAAAGCAAGTGAAGGACTCGGGCGCTCACATATCTGGAGGAAGGAGAGAGGAAGTAATCAGAACAAAGAGCCTGAATGAGCATATGATTGACTTGTTCATGGGGCAACTCTGGGGCCTGAGTAGATGGAGGGGCAAAGGTGGGGGATCAGGTCAGAGAGGTAATGGGGGCTAGATTAAGTAGGGTTTTGTGGACCACCTTAAAGAGTTTATATTTTACTCTAAGTGCTAAGGGAAACTTAACTGGAGAGGGGATTGAAGAGGAGTCGCATAACTGCCTTTTCATTTCAAAAGATCACTCTAGCCATCGTCTGGAGAACAGTCAGTGAGAGGCAGGGTGGAAGCACTGTGGTGCCTTAGAAAGTGGCTTGGGCATAGTCTGGATCAGAATTAGCGGTGGCTTGGTCTAGGGCAGTGGTTTCCAATCTGAAGTGGTTTAGCTTTGGAATCAACTGGAGGGTTTGTTAAAACATTGTTACTGGGCTCTGTCCTCAGAGTTTTGAATCAGTGAGTCTGGTGGCGCCAAAGAATTTAAATTTCTAGCAAATTCCCAGGTAATGCTGATAATGCTGACTAACGGTTGTTAGTGGGGGAAATTGTTGACGAATTGTTACATTCTGGATATATTTAAAAGGTGCAGCCAGAAGTGTTGGGCAATGTTTGTATGCGGGGTATAAGGTAAAAGAGTCAAAGACCAGTGTTAGTTTTCCCCCCCCCCTAAGAAACTGAGTAAGGGAGTTGGGAGAGAAGCAGATTTTATTTTGAAAGTTGACTCAAAGCTTCCAGTTTTAGATATCTTAATGTTTGAGACCCCTACTTGATTTCCAAACACAGGCATTAAATAAGGATTTATAAAATATGTCTGACATTCGGCTGAGAAGTTAGGATAAAAAGTCAGTAGCAGATGAACAGTACTTAAAACCGTGTGCTGCATGAGATCAGCTAGTGACTGAGCAGAAAAAAGAGTGAAGAGAAGCAACTTCCACACTGAGGCCTGGATCATGCTCTTATCTGGAGATCAGTTAGATGAGGAGGACAGAGCAAAGAAAATAGGAAGGAGTGACTTCCCAACAGAAGAAAAACAAGTCCGCGATATCTTAGAAGCCAAGAGGTGAAAGTGGGAAGACAGAGTGGAGAAAGAAGTAGGGCATTATCAGCTGTGTCAAATTGTGTTGATAGGTCAGAGGAAGACCTCGAATTGACCAGTGGATTAGGCCCAGTGGAAGTCATTCGTGGCTTTATTAGGTGTAATTATCTCAGAGGAAAGGAAGTGTGTTTGGAATGGGCTTAAGAGTGCGAACAGCAAATGTAGGTAAAGGAGCATCCAGCTTTGCTGTAAAGGAGAAATAGGTAATTGGAGAGGAATTTGGGTCAATGGTGATATATTTATATAATATATATGAAATCTATACATTTAACATGAAAAATGTTATACCATATTTCTGATGGAGGCATTCTTTTTTGTAATAGAAAAGAAGGCCAAGACTATGAGTCTGATGCAGCGAGGATGACATATTTGGCCATGAGAATTTGAACAATGTTGCTTTCCATTCTGTCTTTTGTATTGAACAGGCAAGTTGTCAGTAGGTCAGGAGAGGGAAGGAAGCATTCGAATTTGAAGGGGAGGAGACATAGGAAAGAGACACAGCTAAGTAAACACAGCAGAACTGTCAGGCAGCACAGTCGACAAAGTTGTGTGTTTTTCTTAGGTCCCATGCAAGTCCTTGGGAAGAAGAGGAAAGAGCACTGGATTTAACCAGGGGGTTGGGATTGGCCAGTCTTGAGAGGTGAAAGGAGAGATGGGAGTCAAGGGAACTGCAGTGATAAGCCATGGAATCTAAGTCATTTTAGCAGGAAAGTGGGGACCTACAGGGGTTGTTGGACAGTGGAAAGACAGTAGGGTCAATCGAGGCCATTCTCGGTATGAATGATTTGGGCTTTTGAAGGGAGTGAAGTGTATGGATAGGAGAATGTGGTTGCACTGTGAGATTTTAAGAATGAGGTGGTAGAGGGTGTTTAGTTGTGAGCACAACAAGGCTCAAGGGATACTTGCAGAGCAGGTGACCAGGGGTGGGTGGAGGACAAGATTATTAGAAATAAGATGAGGAGGTTGTTGAATGCAGAGGGCAGGGTGAAAGGGTGAGTTATGGGGAGAGCAACAGTAATCAAGAATCGTGACAGGAGCAGTGGGAGAGAGAGAATGAGAGCCAAAGCTAACATTTTCTGAGAATGAGAGAGCGACTCGGAGGTCTGTCATTAATGCAATAATGAAGGGTCAATAATGTTATGATCTGGTGGCATGAGCCTTTGGGAGGATTTATGAGAATTTTAAGAAATGACAGTGGCCCTATATCTTCAAGTTTGGCAAAAAAAGAAAAAAACACAACCCACTAAATTAGGTCATTAATAAAAGACAGCAAGATTTTGTTTGGAAGAAGAAGGTAAAGCAAATATTTGGAGAAAAGTGTTATAATAGAGGGCATTTTGCTTGTGGTGCATGATTACTCTGAAGTTCAAGGGTGTTTCCTGTGTGTATGGAGGGTGGTGGTCCATATCAATGTACAGGGGTGCATGGAGTTGAGAGTCCAGTTGAGGAGGGGTGGCTGGAATTCCAGGGATTCTTGTGGCAGCTAAACAAATAGGGCTGTAAGACACGATGTTAGCTGGATGGGAAGATCGTGGCTGTGACAGCATCAGCGACAGGGAACACTCAGTTCCGCATCTCTTGGTCCCTGTGGAGATATCTTGCTGGTCTTTCTCGATACACTGTACCTACTCCCAATCCTAATGGGAGGGAGAGCACCATGTGATTCGTGAGTTTGGGAGAAGAAAGTGGGTATGCTCAGCCAGCGCTGTCCTCTCTTCTTCATGTCTCTCTGTCCACAGGAAGGCCGCACTCTTCCCTGCTCCTGCCTCACAGCAATGTCCTTGTGACATCTGTTGAGGGAGGCCTATGCTGTCCAAGTATGGGATAAGAGGGGTGGTAAGTCTATTTGGGGAGATTGCTCTGTCTAAAGCCACCATCTGCAACTTAGCTTTACAACAGTAACTTTGAAAATTGGACGCCCAGGGCTCTGACTCAGGTGGGGAAGGAGAGTGTTGCTCCAGCCAGAGCCCTGAGAGATGCTTTTGTTTCTGCCCATTTTTAAGTCTGTTCCTCAGCCTTGTGCTGATTCTGCACTAAGGTCTTAATTGTCCATCCAATAACCCACTATTTGCCTATTATAGGTAGAGTCAGTTTCAATTGCTTTAAACCAAGCACCATAACCTGTGCAATCATTTCGTCCTTGTTCGGGACAGACTTCATTGGTTTGCTAGAAAGGTTGTTGTGCTTTGCTTAAAAATGCCTAAAATGCCTGCATGTTACTCTTTGACTTTTCATTACAGACAGCACACAGGGGAATGAATCACCAGTCTGGGAAAACCTGGTTTTTCAGATAATTATCATTGTATTTTGTATTCCCACTCTGTTGTTTTGGCTGTTTCTGCTAAATTCTTATATTCAGAGATTCACTTGACTGAGCATGTACAAATTCACTTTCTGTATTCTATCTGGAGTCAAATTCAACGATGTTTATGACATTTTTATGTTTTACTTTCTGTATTACAGTTTCAAACTTATATTTGTTCATCCATGCACAATATTAGGCCCACTGTTCCATTTTAGGGAATTGGTGGCATAATGAGACTATAGTACCAGTAAAAGTATAAATTTAACAACTGTAAACAACTACCTAGAAATGTGAATACATTGGCTCAGGCAGACTGCATGCTGTCAACAAAGATCAGCCAAAATGAACATATCAGTGTTGTCTTTGAAGCACTTCTGTGACCCTTACAGACTCAATGATTAGTAGGAATCTCACAGAGATTCTGTGAAAATCATTATTAATCTTATTGTTCTGGTTATCTAGTGCTGTCCAATAAGCTACCCCAAAACTCAGTGTCTTAAAACAATCCTTTCAAACTGCATCTCACAGAGTGTGGGTTGGAATCTGGGCAGGGCTTGGCTGGTTGATTTGTCTGCTCCCCGCGGCCTTGACTGGGATCACCCAGTGGTAGGCAGTGATAGTGGCTGGGTGGAGCTGGGGACTCCAGGGCATTCACTCACCTGCCTGGTGCTTTAGTCCAAATGACTAGAAGGCTGGGGTCAGCGGGGGCTCCCTCTATTTCCAGGTAGGTATAGGTGTGTAAAATGGGGTAGGTAGATGTCTAACATAGTAGTTTAGGGACTTAAGAGTAGTTTCCCCAAGAGACACAGGGAGAAGCTTTAAGGTTTTATTATTATTATTATTAATTTTGCAACAGAGACTTGGAGGTCCCAGAAGTCCCTTTTGCATTCTATTGACTTAGTAAGTCACTGACCAGGCTAGCTTC
>PVKM010010810.1:0-34294 GCA_004027735.1 Carollia perspicillata
TTCAAGGAGTTCATCATCACCAAGCCCTTACTATATGAAATGTTAAAGGGACTTACCTAAGAAAAAGAAGATAAAAATATGAACAGTAAAAGGACAGCAAATTCACAATTATTAACATCCACACCTAAAACAAAAGCAGACTAAGCGGTCACCTAAAACAGGAGCAGAGCCACAGAAATGGAAGGTTAGCAACAGGGGACTGGGAGGAGAGGGTGGGGAGAAGGTACAGGGAATAAGTAGCATAGACGGTGGGAAGAAAATAGACAGGGAGAGGGCAAGAGTAGTGTGGGAAATGTAGAAGCTAAAGAACTTATGATACATGGACATGAACTAAAGAGGGGGAGTGTGGGTGGGAGGGGATAGGCAGGGTGGAGGGGAATGAAGGGGGATATGGGAGAACTGTAATGGCATAATCAATAAAAAAGTTAAAAAAAATAAATAAATATTTAAAGAAAAAAAAAAGAAATATATTAGATCAGAGACCAGGAGAATTAGTGGGAGTTTGCTAAGAAAAGAGAGAGTACAGAAAAGAAAATCATGTGAAGGAAGACATACGGCCCTTAGCATTCAAAAGCAGGCCTGTGTGGCTGCAGCGTGATATCTCTGGGGCAGGGCAGTGAAGGAGAAAGGGCCATTTTTCAGGTTAAGAATTATGGACTACATCCTAAATTCAGTGTGAAACTATTAAAGGGTTTGAAGCAGAAGACAGAACTAATCTGATCTGTTGAACTGATCACTTCCAGCTACAACACAGTGTTAGAATTATAAAAGGGCAAGAATAGATACTGGGAGATCGGGTATAAGCCTCTTGAAGTGATCTCAGTGGGTGACATTGGCAGACTGGACTATGATGATGGCAATGGGACACAGAGAAATGGGTGGCTTCACAAGATATTAAGGAGGTAGATGGGCAGGAATTGTTGGATTGGTTGGGTCTGGGTATGACGAGGATTCAGGAACACTGAAGCTCTAGCTTGAGCAACTAGGTACCACCACTTCCCCAGATGGGCAAAGGCAGACCAGGACAAGGTAATGATCCTGATAAATCAGCAATTTTCAACTGATGCACCGCAAGAGTTTTTTTAAAATGCAATACCTCCCTATTCAGTTAGGGGTACTGAACTCTTTTTCCTTAGATTGTCAAATAAAGATATGACAATAGTCAGCATAAAAACAGCTATTTAGTGTGAATGAATCAAAATTATACCTATTTTTTTTGGCCACATCGGCAAAAAATATATTTTTGGTGTGCTACAGAATTTTAGTAATGAGGTTATGTGTGCCATGAGATGAAGAAAGTTGAAAACTGTTGTAATAAATGACTCCCCACTGGAAATTCAAGAATTTGTGGCATGTATTTACTTGACAGTGAACCACAGGAGAATCAGGCAAAAAAAAAAAAAAAAATCCACCCCTCCCATTCAATTCACCCTAACTGCTGTTTCTACAATACCATTTAATGTCAGGCTCCTTGATCTTGGATCCTGTGAATGCAACGTCCCATAGCAATTTTCTGCCCAAACGTCCACTTTCACAGAATTCTGAGCTTAAAGCCAACAATTTTCCAATCTAAACCATACATTAAATCAAGCTGTTTACAGAGTATGTCTATGATGACATTTGATCTTTTTTATTTTATCTATCACAAATTCTTTCAGAGAGGCTAAGATGGAATCAATTGACCACTGTATATTCATCATTAATATATCTCAGAAAGAAATATAGAAATCCTTCATGTCGGAGGTCCATTTAAATATAGATATTTCTATACTCACTATGTAGTTATTTATTAAATTTTTCAAATATTCTTAATAATTCAAAAATATAATTCAGGTCAGTCAGACTACCAGTTGGTAGGACTTAGAGCCATTTTGGGTCAAAAAATATCTAATAAGCCATGCCATGCAGTGAATCCCTACTCAGTGCTATGTATTTAACTCCATATCCTTCAACAATCCATGATGCTATTTGACAATTAAGAAAGGTGGCGCTGAGTGAGGCTGAGCTGGCCAAGGTCGCACAGTACGTGGCAGAGCTACAATTCACACCCAGGCCTAGCTGAGCTCTTTGCACTTCTCCAAAATGCCTCTTGTGAGCTCAACCAACCAATAAAGGCAGGTGATATTTTTGAGTTTAGAGAAACTTTAAATTGTTTCTACCCCCACAATTGGGAAACAGGTTCTTAAGGCTTTCAGTCCTCCTTACACAAATAGCATCTAGCAACTCCTTAGTTCACACCATTCGTGTATCTCAGTGCCTTCACGGTAATATATGTAAGAAGTTATCTTTGATTTGTTGCAACCTAATTGAAGAAGCATGTGTACAGCAACTTATCTTTAAAATAATACTTCAACTGACTGAACTGGAAACAACCCAATTGTTCATCAACCATATAGTAGAGAAATCGTGATGTTTTAAACAATTGAAGATTCTACAGTCATGAGAAGAAACTTACTCTAACTGCAAACAACATGGATGAATCTCACAAATGCAAAGCTTAGTGAAAGAAGGCAGACACAGATGAATAACTGCAGCATGAGTCCCTGGATCTGACGTGCAAAAGCAGGCAACACTAACACTGTTAGAACGCAGGCCGTATGCGGGTTGCCTTTGGAAGGTTAGCAGCAGGAAGTGGGCACCCAGGGTGAGGGGGTGTGGACACTGTCAGTGCTACCTGCAGGTGCACAGGCGTATGAACCTTGTGAAAATTCGTCACACCTTGTGTTTATGACTTTTGCACTTTTCTGTATCTCCGTGTTATTGTAATTCAGCATAGTTTAATGACAAGTTGATGGAAAGATACGTTGTTCAGGTGAGACCTTAGACATTTAGAGTACTTTGACCAATAAACATACCAGAGTTCCCTGTAATTAAAGCTCTGACTTAAAGTTTAAAACAGATACATAATGAAAAGGATTCGCGAAAGCACAAATTTAAAAAATAACATAAAATGCAGATAACAATAAGTAGTTGAAAATACTTTTCACAAAAGATTACAAATGTATTTCAAAGAAGTCACACTGAAAGATAAGAGCAAAGAGAGACTGTAACCATGTGGAAGTTTGGACAAGAATTCCCATTGTAACCATGGATAAAGCACCAAACTCTTCAGGCTCCTGTCACCACGTCTAAGGGCAGGATACTCCCCACCTTCCTCACAAGGGTGTTGTGCTGCTTAATTAATGTTTGTAAAGTACTTTCTGTTCCCTGGGCGAAAGGTATCACGAAAGAGCAAGGCATAATTATGTTTTAATTGCAGGGCTGATTTAGAAGAAAGAAAAAAGTGGTGCCTATGAATCGTGGTTTAATCAGATCACTGCATATAATAATCGCAGTCATGACTTATGCCTCCTGGCTTCTGCTATACTTGAGAAAGTAGCCTTTAAAAAAAATTTTAAGTCTTCTGGCTTAGCATCTCCATCTGTAAAATGGGATAGCATGCTTTCCATGATCTGAGAGTATTTCTTTGTACTCTGCAGAGCCCCTCGGGGACCCTGAGATGAAAACGCAGCACACATTGCTATGAAAAGAAGAAATGCGACCTCCTGCTGCTGAGATGAACAGAATTGCTTTTCTCCGGGGAAAACTAGAGTGCCACATGTCATCTGCCCTCCCCAGCACCCCAGAGGGAGTGTCTAAGAATAGCCAGTCTGCAGGAAGCCAGGATGCTTTGGGGAGTTTGTTGATATTCCGGGCAGTGAGATTCCAGTCCCTCAAAGGGTCAGTTGATTCTCCTGCATTTTTGTGGAGGTCATCTTCATTCCTGCTCTTAATCCACAGGGTTTATACATATACAAAGCCAGTCCTCAGAAATCCATTGATATGTCCAACCCAGACTGTGACCTTTCACCTACTATGAGATGACCAAGCTGAGCTGTGTGATCTTGCTTTCTGAGCTACGAGGCTGGGTATGTCGTGGATCTTGACATGGGGAAATAAAATAGTTATGTCATTGTGGATTATGTACTTTAGAAGGGAGAATCTCTGTAAGAAGAAATTCTAACTACTGTATGCTTTTCATTTCTCCTTTTAACAGGCTGAGCAAAACATCAAGAGACCCACAAGAAGATTTTTGACTCCTTGATGAAAATAAAAGAACTTCAAATCATACCTGAACAATATAGAGCTTTTCTGTCATTTATTTCCCTCAAACATGTAAAAACTTAGTTATCTGTATCTTCTATATCTTCTATTTAACTAATATAGAGAAAAATTCCTCATCACCCCTCCTTGATTAAAGAAAATAAATGCCCAGTCAGACCACACTGCTCCCAGCTGCCAATCACATTTTTGGACAATATACTTCTATTTCTGTATGAACATTTTCAATAATTAACCTTCCTTTCTCCACAAAGACAAATCATATGGAGGTACTTTAAAAATAAAAAGCAGTATAAATCTTGATGACAGTAGATGTGACTTTTTCAGCAGCTAAAATTCCCCTAAAAGATTAAAATGTCTGTTTCAATAACTACACCACAAAATCTTTTAGGAAACAATACTGATGCATTCCCTTAGGAAAATATAAACCAGTCAAGTGCACTGACTTAGTGATTAGAGGTCCTGAGAGTTTTCTGAAGGCATACTTGGTTATTAGGTGATCTAATTTTAATGGCTTAGCAAGCTATTCACTGCCAGTACACAAACATACCTGGAGAATGTCTGTGTAGATATTATGGAATTTTAAAAGAATGCACTAACTTGTCAATACATTCATATCATGTCATGTTCAACAAGTATATACAGCATGCTGGCAGTCATTTTGAGGGCAGATGAGAAAGAAAGCAATAAAGGGCCAAAGTAATAGTTTTGTTTATTTTTTCCTTTCTGGGAGGTAACCAAAGCTTCCAGTGTTCTATTCTGTTGCAGTGAGAATGGTTTTCAGTGATTGGGTCAGCAAGCCTTAAAAAGCTCACTAGGCTCAGTCTGCCAAAGGGCAACTCCTACTGGACAAACAGGACCCACCCCCTCAAAGTTCATGTCCAAGCACATGGTCTCTGATCCCTTGGCTGTCAACATGACCAATCATGTCAATATTTATTAGCCATTCTTTTCTACAGTTCAGTTTAGGGTGGACCGATTCAAATGCCTTCTGTAGAACCAGAAAATTGAGAGGTCCCAGAGGCATAAATCATGGTCCATAGTGCTTTCCACCCAACGCTTCCAACTTTCTGACATGGTGGGACTGTGCAGAGTATGATCTTTGTAGTTACACATGGCCACGTGATTTACTTTAATGAAATGTGAGCAGAAATAACGTGCACTATTTCCAAGTGGACATTGAAAGAGCCAGTGAACAATTTGTCATCGCTCTTTTTCCTTCTGGCGTAGCTATTTAGCAACATTCCAGGTGGTGTCCGCTTTATGGGTGAGGTGCTGAAGTGATAACAGCACGAAGCAGAGCCCCCAGTTCACACACAGTGGACATGTGTAGTGTGAGAAAGAGATGAAACCCACTGAGATTTGGGGGTGTTTGTTTCCATAGCACACTCAAGCCTCACTGGCTCAGCTTTTTACCAGGATAAAGGTGTCCTGGGAACTTCTGGGAGGTTGACTGAGGGATGCGTGTAGTATTCCTATAATATCAGCACCCCCCAGTCTCACACAGCCCGGTCCTGGGCTCTGATACCTGTCCCCTTTGGGTTCTGCTATCACCCAAGGGATTCTCAGCACTATCTCTCCAATGTCCACAGCAGGGTCACTATTTCAAATGAGGCAGACAGGTGACCTAAATGAATAAACAGGCCAATGTGTTCACATCAAACACGTATTAACTCCTCACCTCTCCCAGAAGGAAATATTTTCTGAAATACAAAGTGCTACTGGCCTGGCTTTCTATTCACAGGAGCAGACAAGTGTGTTGATGAGTTGCAACCACGAATTTATGCCCGCGTTGCGAAATAAAAACAGGGGCCCGTGGCAACTACAACCCCCTCTCTTATAGCAGTAGCTGGTGTCTGTACTGGAATACATACCAAATATTTTCAGTTTTTCTCAGAAACCACAATTCTAGATTTTTATTCTAAATTTCCCAATATTCTTACAACAGTACCCAGGCTAAAGAAAACATGGGTAGGTGCATTTGTTGCACCGGCCGGTTGCATATACTCCTTAGGCATCTGGAGATGAACCTTATTTTATGCTTTTGTGGGGACAATGTCTGTTGTCCAATTTCAAGAGGCCTCAGACTGTGCAGCCCAAACCCAGTTCAGAAACCAAGCTCAGCTTGGGAGAAAATATTCAGTTCTGCTACCTTTCTTACTAGAAAAGCATTTCCTTATCTTGCTAGCAAAAGTGATGCTAACCCAAGTCAAGTCCAAGTCAGTGCACTGATCTGGCCTGTCTGTTGGTCTCACTGGCACACTAGCTCTTAACCACACTCTGTCTCTCCTCCCACCACTGATGTTAAAGCAACACGCGATCAGGCCGGAAGCAGAGCAAAGTAGTGGTCAGAGCACAGGAAGCACTCACAAGTCCAGGACCCAAATTAGCATAATCCTTCTGGAAGTAAACAAAGTTTAAAATATGTTTATGTTTAACACTTTGTTTTTGTACTTGCTGTATTCTGATTTTTTCTTATTAGACAGTTTTTCACTTCTTCATAGACTAGTCAAGTTTTAGATTTTGACTTTTTATTTTAGTTTCCAGAAAGGAAAATTTGTTCTAAGAATGATCCTTCTCAAAGTGCTTTATTAATTCTTACAGTAATTCTATGGCAGAGCTTCTTCCAAAAGAGACTATGGGAAGTGCCCACTGTTTTTTAATTAATAACTTGTATAGGGATGAATAATTTCATAATTTACAGTTTAAATTTTAGAAAGGATTCTTTTCCATTAAAAAGTAATTCATATTAATTACAGACAATTTGATAAATACTAAAACATGGAGAAAAAAAAGGTATCTATAGCCCCACAAGCAAATGATAACTAGTGTCATTATTTTGGTGTATTTTCTTTCGATCTCGTCTTTTATACACGGGGTTTAAATGTGTGTATGTGTGTGTGCATATGAACATGTATCTATTATATATAGCTATATATATGTACATATATATATATCCCTTCTGGTGATATAACTATATATAACTACATATATAAAGAGAGAGAACTATATATAACAGACTTGTTATATATAAAGTTATAATCACATATTTGTGTTATGTCTTTTAATTTATACATAAATGTTAGCTGGGGGACACATCTCTACAATTTACAGGTTAGGGGGGAGTTCTCTCTGACAGGGAAGAATGTGAGAGAAACACTTCCAGCCTCACTCCCCACCTCCTTGGCAAGAACAAGATCTGGTTGGTGACCTGGGGAATCTGACACCCATTGTACCACTGGCCCACATATCCATTTGGGTGGAGCCGATAGGTTGAAAACCTCAGCACACAATGGGTGCTCGCTCCTCTGTCCTAGAACAGGATGGCCTATAACTCTGGGTGAAAGAGTTGAATTCAGGAAAGAAATTAATAGGAAGCCTGACTGTGGCCGTAAGTCAAGTTGCTTTCCCCAATCTACCTTAACTAGTAATGAAGCTTACATATCCATGTTATTACATATCTTTGCAAATAGCTTTTTTGATAGGTGGATGAGAACAATAAAGAGGATTTATTCAACCATTTCTCTACTGACAATAGATGAAATAATTTAGTACTTATCCATAAGTGTCTTTAAAATTTGGTGACTAAAAATAATTCTGTATAGTATCTTTTGAGTAGGTAGGTTTGATTTTTTTTTTTAATGGCAGATTTTATTTCCCCAAAATGGCCACAATTATAACCCCCACCCCACATTTTCTTAATGGGAGAGAACCACTCACCATCAAGTGGTACTCTCCTTGAACTGAAGCAGGCCTGTGACACACTGACCAATAGAGTATGGCGGATATGATGCTGTGTGGCATCTGAAGCTGGGTAATAAAAGCGATGCAGCTTCTGCCCTGTTCTTTGGAACACTCGTGTTTGGAGGCCTGAGCCAGCAGGTAAGAAGTCTGACTACCCTGCAGCCGTGAGGCTCAAACCACATAGGGAACCACAAATAGGTGCTTTAAGTGGCAGTGTCCGGTCAGCCATGCCCATGTGCGAGGTACATTAGTGAGAAAACCCCAGCCATCAAGTCAGCCCAAGACTGTGGATCTCTTTGGCCAGCATTCCGTATACCTGGGGCAAATACAAGCCATTTCTGCTGTGCTTTACTCAAATTTCTGACCCACAGAATCTGTCAATAACAAAATGGTTGCTGTTTTGAGAAAGTATATTTTGGAATCACATATTATGCAACATTAGTGACCAGATTAACACTATGTTTTTAAAGACTTTATTTATTTGTTGTTAGAAAGAGGGGGAAAGGAGGGAGAAAGAAAAGGAGAAAACATCGACGTGCAAGGGAAACGTGGATCTGTTGTTTCTCACACACCCTCAACCGAGGACCTGGCCCACAACCTAGCTACATGCTCTGACCAGGAATTGAACCAGTGACATTTCAGTTTGTGGGACAATGCCCAACCCAGTGAGCCACACCAGTCAGGGCAACACCTATTTTTTTGCATGCAGTATCTCATTTTCATTTTCATAAACATGTACTGGGTATCTACTATCCATCAGGCAGTGGGCTAGCCTCCTATGGTTCATAGGTAAACAGACACAATCCCTTCCCTTAACATGCTCATAGTAGTGGGAGAGACATGACCCGACCCGAGCTGCCCTTTGGAAAGATGACTCTGACGGCACTGGTGTCAGGAACACTGGAGGTCAGCTGAGCAAAGGGCAGTGCTGAAGAAATGGGAGCCATGGCTTCATGCACATGAGACCGATTTCTCTCTGCTCCACAGTCACCATGCACAGTTGTTGCTCATAAGTGGAGATGAGATTAGTGTGCCTCTGAAACTGTAAAGCTTTCTCATAAATAGTTATCATTTGAGTTAAATTAAAAAATGAAAACAAAGCACATATCCTACAAACTGGTCATTGATATGGAGTGACTTGAGTTCCCCTCAAATTCATACATTGAAGTCCTAACCCCCAGTGGTTTAGAATGTGACCCTATTTGGAGGCTGGGTTTCTAAAGAATTGATTAAAGTAAAATGAGATCATTTGGGTAAACCCTTCACATGGTCTCTTCTCTGTGTGCCCGAATGCCTGGTGTCCTTATAAAAGGAAGAGAGAGTAGGACACAGACATGTGAGCACACAGAGAATAGACCACGTGAAGACAGAGGGAGAAGGCAGACAGCCTCAGTCCCAGGAGAGGGGACTCAGAGTGAAGCCAGCCCTGCTGGTGTCCACGACTGAATATTCAAGAAGTCACAGCAGAACTGGTGGAACTGGTGGTGGAAACAGTAGCTGTAGAGGTGGTGGCGCTGGTGAGGCTGAGAGAAGACCGGCCACACTCTGCCCTTCTGCTGCCATCTTTCCTTAGAGAAAGTTAGGACAAGCCGTTACTGACAAAGAGGCCAAGCTAATTTTTACTTAGTACAGTTGGCCTCCCTGTCTTTAACTAACATTACCACAACCTTCTCTGCTGCATTATTTAATATATCATCTCATATGGTCACTTTCCACCTGAATCATAGATACAAACATTGCTTGAACTTTAGCCCTGATATGATTAGCAATGAATCCTTGAAAAAGGGACATTTTCATGGCATTTGAAAGAACTGCATCCAGCTGGATGTGAGATTTCTCTCCTCTGAATCTCAGATCTGGCACTTTCTCACCTGCCGATTGCACTTATTAAACTCAGCCTCACACTAGAGTCACGTAAGTGATTTGTTAAAACCTTTTATGAAGCCACAAGCTTCTAATTGCAGAAGCTGCATTCTCGTCAGCTTTGTATGTCCTGCAATACATTGAACATACTATGAGCTCGAAACTTTGAAGAATACACTGAACTGATACTGTTTTGATTTTCTGCTTCAACAGGGTAAAAAGAGTTCTCACTGGTCTCAGTTTTCAATAGATTCCAAGACTTACTGTCTCTGGAATATGTTTACGGGCTGCTTGTCTGAGAGGTCATTCATCTGGCAAACATGGAAATAACCATGTTTCCTATGGAACTTAAAAAATGCACTAGAAAACTAGAATTCTTGAAGGTAAACTGTCCCTTTAATAAACTTAGGCCTGAGAGCAAGGAGCTACCTATCTCCTCAACTGCTAAACTTCCAAAGAGCTTAATAGAAACTGCGATTTTACAGGTTATATCCCTGAGGACTTACTTACAGATTGTTTTCTTGCGGCTGCAAGTGAAAAGTTCTGTTAACTCAGACATTTCTCAAGTGTCTGCTTGCAATGCAGAAAGCACTATGAGACATGTAAAGATAAGTAAGTCCTGATACCCAGGAGTTAACGCTCTAGTCAGGGAGATGCACACACATCCAAGGTGTAAAATACAAAGTAGGCTGTGATGAGGGCTGTAACAGAACACGGTGAGATGACAGTGCAAAGAGAGAAATTAATTTTGATGTAGGCAAGGGACTCTGGACAAAGGGGCTTCACAGGGTGGGTGGGATTTGAGCAGGAAAATAGTGATAAAGGCATGAGTACTGTGATATCTGGGCATGTTAGAGCTGGCAAGGGCCTCACACAACCTTCTCTTTTATTATAAAGATGAGTAAGGTGGGATCCAGAGAGGAACCACGGCCTCAGGCAACCTACGTGTTTCCTCCCTGCCCCCTGCTGCAATTTAGGACCATCTACGTGCAACTTCAAATTCCCGTGAGGAATAGCATATCTAGATTCTTAGGCATTTGTGACAAATATCAGGGGCAGCAATTAGTAGCCTGCTGGCGCAACAGCCAAAGGCCAGGGTGGCCCCTGCGGGAAGCCATTGCCTCTGGTAGTTATCAAGGGACCAGATTTAACTGCTAGCAAAATCGCACCTGGGTCCTGTAACTGAGGGCTACAGAACCCTGGAAATGGAACAGAAGCTTTGCAGCGAGTTGGGAATAGATCAGAGTGAGCTTTAAACTCCAGGTAGGGAATCTTGTGGAAGAGTCCAACTTTGGTTCAAAAGAACAGGTCTCAAAAGCAACCAAAAAACAAAATGATGATTTGCCCTAGAATTACAGGCTACCAAAATCACAGGGGCAGGCAAGGTTCGCCTTCTCACAAGGTGTCTGTTTCCCTGAATGCGTCTAGGAGGATAAGCACAGCTGTCCCAAGTCTCCCTCCCTCGCTGTGCCCCACTCAGTCCCCACCCCTGACGTTCTGCCACAGTCAAGGACAACACGCAGTCAAAGACAGCACAGCCATCATGGCTGGGCTGATGCCAACCCAGAGAGCAAACTCCCCAGGGCGAGTCAGAGAAGTGGCTGCTGCCCAGAAGAAGGCCCTGTGACACTTTAATTTAAATAGATGGTTCAGTTCCCTTCACTCTCATCGCTTAACAGGGAGTATGTAACTGAATAATTAAACAACAAACCTTTATTCACTTATTTTAGATTCACAGTAGCAGCTGTGTCTTTGTTCTTTCTAAAGGAAACACAGACTTTATTAGGATATATTTTGTTTCTACCTAGTTCTCTCTCCTCTGTATTCTTCCAACCCTAGATGCCAACCTCCCTCCCTATTGCCACCATGGAAATATATTGTGCTCACACTAATCTACTGAAAATAAGTCACTTTTCCATTAAAACTAACAAAATACTGGCTCCAGGTAGCAGATGTAGTAAAATAGTCTGATAAAACTGAAGTTTTATCTCTTTTTTTAAAAAGTTACATTTATTTTCCATAAACAAAACACCCAAGTTAAAAGAGGTTTGACAGTAACAGTACACAAGCAATCATTCAAGTTAATTTATTTTGTAGTGATGGCAAAAACTGTGTTTTTAAATGTGAAGCAACGCATCTTTTATTAACATTATCAATTTAATGTAGTTTACTGAGCACTCTGAGGGCATAGAAGGTACCACTTTTTCCCAACAAAAGTTAAATAAAACATGATCGTGGGACGTCAGAGCTGGGAGAAAGGGTGTGGATTACAAGCAGCCCTAGCCCAACCACTATTTTACAGTCGAGAAAAGTGAGGGGTAGGGAAACTGAAGGAACTGCCCAAAGTCGAACAACCAGGACAAAGCTTCAGAGTCTGGGGAAATTCCAGTCCAGAAATCCTCAGTTTCAATCTCTTTCCACTACACCCTGTACACATTTCAAGGAAAGCTTATTTGCTGAAAGAAATTTAGAAGTCTCAGTAACATGTGACACTGATTCACAAAGGAACACTTTTCCCAGCATTGTCCAAATCCCAAACTGAATGGCATCCTACTGGGAGTGTTGCTTAGCTTTCTATCAAGGTTACCATAGAGACAAAGAGTCAGACTCAGTCAACATGGAGGAAATTTTTTTTTTTTTGCACGAGAACAAGCACAGGGCATTTAGAAGGTTTTTGGGAAATGCTTGTCAGCTTGCTGTGAAAGCCTTGGAATACATTTTTAGGATGCAAGGTGTGATAATGTCCAGAGTGGAACTTCCAGACAGATAACCTTGGAAAGTTAGGAGAAGGGAGGACGTCTTAATTGGATGGGGGAGGAGTACGTGGAAGACAAGGAGAAAGGAAGGGCTCTCAGCTTCTGTCTGCCTCAGACCCTGGAAGGCTATTGGTCACACTCCTTTTTTTTTTTCATTTCAGATCAAAGAGTCTGTATCTGGATGCCACTAATTACTGCTATTGGCTCAGGGTCTCAAACTCAAAACAGATTTGGGACAAAAGGACCAAAAACTCCTACTAACATTTTGCTTTGTTGCCTCACTCATTCAGAGGCTCAGGTAAATTAAAAGGCCATTTAATAAGTCTGATTCTTCTATGTGCATGAAAGATGCCTAATCTGCCCTCTCTGTTATTCCCCCAAAGTTTTAAAACCTGGCTGTATAATATTTCTCTTATAGAATATTCCTCATTATTGCAATAAGGTAAACTCTGGAACACGAGGCTACAGAGTGGGCAAAAGTAGGTTTACAGTTGTTGGTATGGACAATTATACAATAATTAATAAATAATAGAAGAATACACTGTGTCTTGTGTACTCATGACTGTACACCCCCTCGTGCCCCACCCACCCTGTATAATTATTCCATGAGCTACTAATTATGCTGAAATCTGCTTAGGACACCCCTGTATTTAAAGACCTTTGTTACCAGGGACTTGTTTAAATACTCACATTGCTAAAATGGCAGTAATGTGTTTTAGAGGTGCATTCAGAAGCTTGTGCTAGTTGGGGATGCCAGAGAAATACAAATTATTATAATAATTATATCTGTTTTTCTGCAGGGAGACTGCAAAACTTCACAAACCTTCACAAAGAGAAATCTTGTTATTAAAGAACCCTCGCCTCTACCTGCCCCATTCTGCAGGTTGAAGAAACGCCATCCCCAAACAAGGCCGAAAACTGGATCAAGTGGCTTAGTGCTGCTGTTTTTGTAGCAAAGAAACTCATTCATTAACACTGGAAACATTTTGATAAAACCACTCTTCCCTATCTCTAATTGGATGGCTTCCTCACTGAATTAACTTGGTGATTACAAAGAAGGCAGAAAGCTCTTGCTATGTAACTCCCCTTCCTCCCTGTGTTCCTGTGGCACTGGAAATGCTTTCAGAGAATTGCCTGGCTGCCTGCGAACTCAAGGAGCCAGGTCTGGGTCAACTGAACTGCCATTCTTCTTGTCCCCAGTCTCCAAACTGAATCACAATTTGTCCTCCCTTGTCCTCAACCATGCCCGTTTCATTACTAAGACATCCATGTTTTTCTTTGGATATGTTTTTGATGGGTCTTCTCCTCTCCATCCTACACCACCTTCTCATCCAAAATTAAGGCTAGTGCATCATACACTGGCTATGACAACATTATTTAGCCAACCTCTATAAATCAGCTGCTCCCCATCTGACTTCAACCTGTATATCTATGTCAGGCATCACTTTTAATGTATCATTTTCCTGCTCAAACCTTTTCAAAAAATAATCAAAGACATTGAATTTGCTTGCAAAGTCTCCACCCTACCCCTGAAGTCATATCCCCTGCAAATCACTTTGTAAAATCCTCTAGCCCAGACAGGCAAATCTCCTCTCTGAGTCATGAACTGTGATGTTTATTCCTGTCTGTGTCCTGACTCATGGGGTTCTGTTTGCAAGATATTTATTTCATATCTCTAACCCTCAGTTACTATCGCTGCAAAGTGGAGATTTTGTGTGGCTTTGTTTTGGTGAAGCTCAAATAAGAATGAATTACTTATAAGTCCTTTCTAAATGTTTAGGTTCTAGAAACATTCAGGTATTATTAATCTCATTCTGCACTCATATTAGTACCCCAACATTTGGCACCTATTACTCACCCAAATAATTTCACAGTTGGTGCCCATGGTTCTCTATGAAACTTGATTGTAATCTATTTGAAAGCATAACTTTGTTTAGTTACTGATCACCTTGATTTTTTTTTCCTAAACAGAGGATCCAGCAGGGTGAGATCAGGCCGGGCTTCTTGACCATTTTTAAAGGCCCAGCACAAAGTAGACAACAACCCACACTCATCGATCGCTTTAGGTGGGCATTAGAAATTAGTCGGTGAGAGCAGCAGAACCTCACCTCACCAGACCAATTTTCTTAATAAGGAACAGGAACAAAATACATGGTGATTAGGACAAAATATCTGGGAAGGGCTAGATATAGTTTGAGAAGCATTTGTCACAAATAGCAATTACCTAGCCTGGGGGACTTTGGAATTATAATTTCCAAGTGGTAAATTAAAATCCAAACATTGCATCTAGCATTTTATAAGCTCAGGAAAGACACACGGCTATGGAGAGGCAACCAAATATCGTAAAAGACCGGGACTCTCGGTGAGTCCCAATGAGTGCCCAGGGTCCTGATTTAAAGGTACTCACGACTCTCTAGGTCTCGCTGTCTTTCCCTCCCTTCCCATCCCCTGCCTGTATCTAGAGGAATAGGTGTGTGATTTTTTTTTTAACTGTAAAAGAAAGTAAGTCCCTGGTCACATGGTCTAACAATCCTTTGTTCTTAAAACTATGATTTACAGTTAGCAAATTTTAGTGAGCTAATCCTTCCCAGGTTACCCAATTTACCCTCATCAAACATCTTCTTTAGCTTTTTCTTCCTCCCCAGGGCCCCCAGCTGCCATGCGTCTTACAAGAAGTCATTCCTCCTACACAGAGATGACACCACCCACATTATTTATAACTGGCCTTTTTTAACACAATTGTAGACCTTGTAAATGGGAATAATGCTTGGGGCTGCCAAGAATTATGGAGCTATTGGGACATTTAAAGTAATCTATAACAGACTTTTAACCAAGATAAACAATCTTGATCAGTCTAAAGGTGTTTTGAAGCAGTGAGGACACAATCTGTGAAAATTCTGTGACAGCCTATCCCCTAGCAAATTAACAGAGATTTATTTTGTAATTGTCAACGTTCACCTTGAAAATGATGTGACAAAAAATGCTACTTTCATATATTACAGGAAGAAGTGTAAGTTTGAATAACTCTTGGAAAAAAATGTACAAAATGTACCAAGAACCTCGAACTCTTTTTATCCTTGGATTCAGTAACTTTGTATCTAAAACTGACTTAAGAATGGAAAGCTGAATACAGACAATGTTTAATGCCTCAAATATTTATTAATTACAATTATTATCATGGTGAAAAAGTGAAAAATATACATGTCCAACATAATGGAATTGAATGTATAAATTACGATACTATATTGAAGGAAAATTGCAACCACATCCCTCAACATGGAAGAGAAGGGGTGAAGAGTTAGTTAGAAAACAAATTTACTGCCATAGCTGATGGAGCACACACCAGAAGTCCCAGAGGAAGTTCAACTGATTCATTCGTTTGTTTGTTTGTTTATTTCCGAGTCTAATTATGTGAAGATCTGATGAGATGGGATTTGTCCCACCTCCCTTGTCTTTTTTTGAGCCCTATGATAAAGTAGACAGCAAATAGTTTGCTCATTGTTTTGTTTATGAAAATGAATAAGGAGAGAAGCAGAATCTCACCAGAGAAACTACTGTTCTGGGAAAAAAACAAAAACCCTTGATGATGAGTGATAAAGCACACATTGAGAGGTAGGGATTCAAGATGAGCCCCCATAATCCATTCATTCCTAACTCAGTTCCTACAACTTCACTCTAGACCCTGTCACACCACACTGGAAATATTTCCTCTATAAAAGCACTGTAAGGATAACTGTCTGCTAACACAGTTTTTACCTACCATATTAAAGGATTGGCCATCTTGTCCCAGTGGTAATTGACGTTATAGCAGGCTCCCTTCTTTTAAGTGTGTCCATGGTTCCCAGGTTCTAGGAATGGGGACATCGGGGGAGGGGTACCCATCCCACCAGAAATTATTATGTAATCATTAAACTAAGATGGGGGAAAGCAAAATAAAATTATAAATGGGAACTGAATGACATTATTTTTCCTTTTCATTTCTTTCCCCAAATTTCTAACGAGGAATAAGTGCTGTTTTACAATCTAAAAAGACATTAAAGAAAAGACATTTTTAATAACAACTTAATTCTTAGCAGCGAAAGTTTAAACTTGTGTGTCTTCCCTGCTTCACTCATCACACTGTTAACTGCTACCTTTACCAGGTAGTGTGTGGAAGATAAAAAGGTGAGGAAGTCACCGCCCTTGTTCTCAAGGTCACAGGTAATGAGGGGAGAAGGAGTGCTTTGGACTCAAGCGATGATGATGTGGGGTAAGCGTTGCACCCTAAGCAGGTGGAGAATACGACGGGAGCACAAGCAAAGGAGTTGTGAGTTCGGCCTGGGGTAGGGTGTGAATAACAGCAGACTTCACAGAGAAAGGAACTCTCGAGTTGAGCTGAGGAGGAAATTTCACTTCACTGTTAGGGGGTAAATGATGGAAGAAAATTTCAAGTAGAGAGAAGAGAATGAAGGAACATGCTCAGGCTGGGAACTCAAGAAGGTATACAGTAATCAAGAAGAAGATGATGATGAAGATTAAATGGCAGCTTCAGGGAGAACACAGGGAGGGCAGACTTGATTGATCAGACAGATAGATGTAAAATCACAGGACTTGGGGACAGATTGGCTACGGGGTGGTGGTGGTAAAGGATAAAGACTAAAAAACGACTCTGAGTTCTGTAGTTTAGGCAAGACTAACTAACCCTAATAATACTAGATTTAGCTCAGGAGATAGTGAGGCCATGAACTTAGTTAAGAAGATAAGAGAAAAGATAGGTTGGGAGAGAGGGGATAGATATAGAAGACAGGAACTTATTCTGAACATTTGGAGACTGAGCTGCCTCTACAACTGACATGCATAATACAGAAAAAGAAACAAAATACTGGAACCTAGAATAAGGATCAAGGGTTAGAGGTGGACATTTGGGAATACGAGTTATTGCCAAAATAATGGGTAAAGTCAGAAGAACAGAAACAGCCTCCTAACCATCCTCCCTAGTTCCAGATGAGTCTTCCCCACTCCCGCCTTAATGTGTTGGGGGCTGGGTGAAAAAGGAGAAGAGAGTAAGAAGTAGAAATTGGTAGTTGCTGAATAGGCACAGTATTCAGTTCTCCATGTTGTAGGGGCGGTGATCTTTCAAACTAGAAATCTTATTATTTAATGCGCAGCTTAGAACCCTTCCATGTACTCAGCCTCACTGGTAGTCAGAGAAATGTCATTGAAAGGACAATGAGATTCTATTTTTTGCCTACCGGACCAGAAAAAAATTAAAGATTGATAACATCCACTGCTGGTAAGCACATGGGGAAATGAGCACTGATATATTTCTGGTAGAGGTGCAAATTGCTATGATATTTTGGGACATCTATTACCATTTTAAAATCTCATGACTTTTGATCCAGTGATCCCAGTTTTAAAAACTTTTTAGAAACAACAGCAAGAGTACAGAAGTTTATGTACAGTAATCTTTATTGCTACCTTATCTGTAAGAGTTAAAAACTTACAAACAACAAACTGCTACTAAAAATGTCTAAAAAGATAAATGGCTATCCATACTAAGCTATAGTATGAAGCTGTTAAAAATTAATAAGAATGTTTACATATGTTTGGATTCGGATCTAGACAGATACTTGAGAGAGGTTAAGTGAAGAAAAAACAAATATGTTTCCAAGTTCTATACAATGATATCATTTAAAAGAAAACAGAAAAAAGTAATATCTCATAATAGCTATGCTAATAATAGCTAATATGAACATAGTACTTACTTTTTACCAGGTATTATTTTTAGTGCACTATATGCTACACATTTAATATCCACAACAACCTTAGCAGGCAGGTAAAAGATTATTATCACTCTCATTTTATAGATAAGGAAACTGAGGCCAAAATAGCTTAACTTGTGCAAGATCACAGAGCTAGTGAGTAGCTCTCTGGCTGACAGCCCTCATTCCAGGCTCTGCACTATTCTGCCATCCAAATTATTAGAGAAGAATAGGGTTAGAGGGTATTAATTTTCTATGCCATTATATTGTTGGACTTATTAGGAAATGCATTATTTTTATAATTTATAAAAAATTCAGTAGAAATATATGGTGAGGGACTGCAAAGACTTCCAATTGTCCTTGCCACGTAGGTCACACTTTCTACCTCGGCCTCTTTTCACAAGCAGTATCCTTCCTATATAGGTCCAGTTTTCTAAAATACTTGGTAACTGCAGAGTAAGGTCTAGCCAGCTGGTGATTAAAGTGCCTGTGTAGCTTGGACATCTATTTAATACAAGACAATGGCAATCCACATTCATAAAAGTCTTTAAAAGCATCGGAGCTCCCAGCCTTGTGGAGGGAGAGGTGGGGAGAGAGGAGCTGGGCTTACCAATTCACAGTTCGTGTTTCAGGACCTGGTGGCGCCTCAGAACGGACATCCATTATTAGGGAGCACAAAGGGGGCGGCTTGTCAGGCCTGACAGGGAGCAGACTGAGTGTAACAAAGCTCTGGTGCCTTATTTATGTGGCAGCTCGCAGCTGCTGAGATGGGCCTCCTGTTCCCTAGGAGCCAGCGAGCCCCTCAGCAGGTCATTCCCAGGCCTGATGAGCTGTGGTCATCTGCAGCCAGGGACGCCAGGAGGGAACTCAGAATGAATACCCAGAATGGCCTTCTTCCGACGGTCACAGGAGGAGCCACCTCCCTGCAGTCAGGTCAGACTTCAATTCCCTTCTCAGAAGATTTCCCCCATCAGAAGGAGCAGTCCCTCTCACTCTCCGTCCCCTCATTCTATATTCTTCTTCCCCACAGTGCTTATCTCTACCTGGCACAGCAGGTACATGCTTATTTCCCTCACCAGCACCACCCCTCCTAGACTTCCGTGTAGCCTGGGTATATGGCATCCATCAGAATCACATAACAGGGCAGCTGGGCTCTCTCAGGAGAACAGAGGCTGATTCAGTGGGGACATGCTTTGTCCAGAGGCTCAAAGTAGGTGTTCAGAGGATAACCAGTGAATGGACAAATGGGCTGGCTTCTATGATTGCTTCTCTGCTGGACATGTAGCAAAAGTCTCTTCTAGCCTTTTCGCTCTCCAATCCAGGCTTTCTCCATTTGGGATATGGAGGTATATGTGGACTCGAGATACATATGGACATAATTACATTACAACAAAGTTTTCTTTTCCACTAATGACTATGAATAATTAATAACTATAATAACAATGCCATTCTCACTCAGTACATGCCAATATGCTTAAGTGGGCAAGGAATAGAATTTTATACTGTTCATGATACATCAGCCAGTAGCACATACACACACAATTTAAAAATATACATTATTCACCAGTCTTTACTCAACTTTTTTTTACTGATAAGAGAAGACAATTTTAAAAATTTAAAGACTAGTAGTTTAAAGAGACAAAGGAAAATAATGCTAAGCCCCTTTCAAAAAAGCAGTGGTTTCTCTCAGAGGTGACTCATTAGCAACAGCTATTCCAGCCACACTGTGAACAGAAGGAATGGTCTTTTAGGCAATTCCTATTAGAGAGAGAAAATTAGAGGTATGTCCTGGGGCACCTATCATTCTGGATATTCAGAAATCTGCAGAGCCCGCTTTTCTTCAGAGTGACTTTGCTCTACTCAATGTACTGGTTGCCATTTTTCTCCCGCTTTGCAATTTTCTGTCCATTTTCTAACTAGTAAGGCCCCAGTGGGCGCCAAGTTCTCAGGTGCAACAGTACCGTCTGGCACCCTCCAGAAAGACAGAGCAAAGGAGCTTTGCAAGTTCATGAAAAACAACTTCCTGCCACAGGAAGCTATCACTA
Source organism: Carollia perspicillata (assembly GCA_004027735.1). Classification (NCBI taxonomy): domain Eukaryota; kingdom Metazoa; phylum Chordata; class Mammalia; order Chiroptera; family Phyllostomidae; genus Carollia; species Carollia perspicillata. The sequence continues at coordinate 20,251 of PVKM010010810.1, forward strand.
ACCTAATGCCAAAGACCTTTGGTTTAAACCACTCGTCACCTGAGAACACCATGAAACCGATTTCCTGATAGGCCCTCCGCAAAGGTCAGAAAATGGGGGCATATTCTGACGTGGGGTTGGAGAGTATGCACTGGTTGCCCTGGAAGGACATCTTTCATTAGAGAGTGAAATGCAGTTTCCTGTGGGCAGCTGCTGTGTATGGGCTGCCCCCTTTCGTTGAACAAGAAACAAAGACATCAGGCTAGTTTATCTTCCCCACAGCACAGAACATTCTGTCAGTTTTGCCAGTAGATTTCTTGAATATACAAGCCCTGAAACATTATTTTTACAGACTCATCAAAATGTCAGCAGCATGTCCCCTCTCTCGGTATTGCTATCGCTCAGCTCTTTTGGTGGGTGTGTGCTGCCGGTGGAACTAGTGCCGAGCATCTGATGTCAGTATATGTCCATTAGTTCCATGGACACAAACTAGGACAACGAAGTCAGCCAACAGTGTCACGGATGCTGAGTGAAAGACCATGGGTGCATAATTGTAAATCATCACTGCTGACAGATAGATCTGTCACTTAAAGCTTGGCCTCCTCATGAGAACAGCCAGAGAAAACAATTTTATGTAGGAAGGCCTATTTTGTATAAATGCTAGGAATTGGAATATGTAGTGACTCTACATATCAGCTGCTCAAAATATCAGGTCAAATTTTCAAGTATTATTAAAAATATTTGGTTTCCTCCTATGAGTGTTTTTTGTTGTTGTTTATTTCTTTCTTTTCATTTGTTTGTGTAGATCTAGCTCAATCTCCTTTCAGCTCAGATTTCTCTCCCGAATTCCAGAACGATATCCCATCCACTATCTAACATCTCCGCCTCCATACAGGTCCTGAAGATGCCTCAATCCCAAATTGTCCCAAACCACACTCTTCCCTGGCCTCCCAAATCTGCTCTTCCTCCCAAATCTGGAGTTCCCCGTGACAGTAAGTACAGCATGGTAAGTGGCTCTCAAACCAGAGAGAGGCCTGGGTGTCCTTTCACTGCACGTCTTGCTCCTAATCTATCAAATATAAAGCAGCACAGAGTAGTGGTTAAAAGTCCAAAACCTGCCTCTGCCACTTACTAGCTGTGGGTCCTTGAACAAGTAACTTAATGACTCCATGACTCAGTTTCATCATCTGGAAAACACTATGATATCAACCACATATGGTTGTTATAAAGGTTCAGTGAAATGATGGATGTGCACTGCTGAGAATGGTGCCTGACAAATGGTGAGCACTCAGTAAATGTCCGTGACCACTAATTACATCTCTATACATGGCCTTTCCTCTAACTACCCTCCTCCACGGCCTCCACACCAGTCTTGTTTCCTTCACACTTCAGCTGCACTCTCACCGCCACTCTCGTCTGGTGGCCACAGTGCTCCTTCTGGGGTCCCCCATTTTGGGGAAGGGAAACTGAGTGCAGCCCAGGCCTATGCCCGGGGAACAAATGGCAGGGGTGAAAGTAAGCCACTGAAACCACATCTTTCTCTTCTTTTCTGAATATCATTACAATTCAATTTTGACATTTCTATCTTAAACTATATTCCAGAGGGCCCACAAAATATGCCAACAGCACAGCCTTCTTTCAAGTACGTACGAATACCTAGGGCAGCCCCTGTACTGAGAGACTGGCCCTCCTCTTACAATCCCTCATCTTCTAGGGGCGGTCACACACTATATAACCAACTAATTGAAAGTAAAGTCTGTATCACTTACCTTTGTACCTGCCAGTATTGCCTAGTGCCTTGGTCATAGTAGATTTTCAAAGAATACTTTCTAAATAGCTAGTTGGGTGGTAGCTGTTCTGTAGGTGCAGACCAATTCACTATTACTTGACAATAGAGTAAGTCAGGGTAACAGGACAAAGGTGAAACCAGAGGCATTCTTGTTTTTAAACCTTCAATACACTAGCCATTCACACACATGCTTGTAAAAGGAGATTAATAACGGTAACTACCTTGTAACACAATAGGTCACACTACCTAACCTATGTTTCAACATCTCAGCCGCAAAGACTAGAGAAGGTTTTGCTGGAGCCTAGCAGAGAAATGATTCTGGAAGTTGAAGAGAGCAGCCAGCGCATTTAGCCATCAGCATATATTTTTTGAATACCTCCTATGTACCTGGCGCTGCCCTCATGGGGGACCAGGACTTCTATTCTGTACAATTCAAGGCATGTGGTTCATGCCCCTGTGCAAGGTATGGGTTAAGGTGCAGACTAGTTCACACACAGCATGTCATGGTATTTGGAAACTCTAATTTCTTTCAATAGAGAAATTAGTTTCCTTTGAATACAAATTTTTCATTGTTATTTCCCCTGACAGTTGGTTGATCATAATGCATCCTGGTCCATTCACACAATGCCTCATATTTGAACAGTCTGACTTGTCCCTTTGAGCCCCACAAAGATACACTCAGACCTTCTGGAACACCACAAATAGGTAATGAAGAAAAAGGGAATTTCACATGCGACAGAGAAAGTATTCATCCTTGAGGGGAAATGAGCTTGCTTTCTGCCCTGGAATGTTGGGTGTTGAAGTGACTACAACTCTAGGTAATGTTTTAGGTCCTAAACTGCAATTGACTCATGTGACCTTTGGTGGATTGAGTATCTCCTCCGGGCCTCAAGTTCCTTCTCCTTAATAGGTCATTGACATTCCCACCATGGGCTACAATAAACAAGGGGTCACCTGCCCTTTTAAGACTGGTCACCAGCAGCAGAGAGAAGATTCAGGTTTAGAAATGCCTAGGAGTTTGAAGGAACCTATAGATTATGCGAGAAATAAAATGTCTTTTCTTAAAGCTCTCAGGGTTTCCTCTAGGGAAAGAAGGACTCTCCTTTCCTTGCATGTGCCTTTCTTGGCCTGAATTCTAAGAATTTTATTTAAAATATTCAGAGTGTTCCCAAAACACATACTCCTTTTGAGTCTGCATATCTTTTGGGGATATTTTTTCAGTTACAATAAACATTAGAATAAAGTATCTAAGTATACTGAACTTTGACAGATCTTAAAGTGTTAAGTTTTTCAAACTAATGAAGTATATTTACATACACTGCTTTCATTAAAGCATGATTGTTATTAGTTGGAATAAAAGATCTTTATATCATTAGTAATATAAAGTTACCTATACATATTATTTGTTTCCCTTATTAGTATATCATTTTAAAAGCTTATGGCATATATTTTACAATATATACAATATAATGAACATGTTATGTGCAAATATTTATGAATAAACATATTTTGAATGACAGACTCAAAATATGTCAACAATAGAAAAAAAACCAAAATATTTGGAAAATGCTACTTGTATTCACTTCCTACGATTGCAGTAATAAATTACCATAAACTTGGTGACATAAACAACAGAAATTTATTGTCTCATAATTCTGGAGGCAAGACCAGAATCACCATCACTAGATGGAAACCAAGGTATCAACTAGGATTTTATGGGACATTTGGTGCAACTGAAGAAAGTTCCATTGTTATAGATAAATCCCAGAAATGTCCAATTCTAAAAAAAATTCTCGATGTATTTTATTAAACTTGATTGAGAACAGTGAACAGCAGTGAAGTACCCAATATTTTCAATAAATATGAGGTCTGTCCAGAAAAAGTCCAGTTATTGTTAATACAGTGAGAATGGTTTGTGTCACATCAATGTAACCTGGCAGGCACAAAGAGTGGACGGAATGCCCATGCGTGAACACTGACAACTTCACTGTACAACTTCAGTTGGAGCCATAGACACTATTGAGTGAGCATATGTATTGTGTTTCCATTGCATTCAAAGTGACTGAACAAGTAGGCCAATGAATATGCATCAAATTTTGCATTAAGCTTGAACATTCCTCTGCGGAAACTATTCAGATGATTCAAGGCCATAGCTATTGGCAACTGGTGATTGACAGCTTCATCATGACAGCACGCATGCTCATGCCTCTTACAGAGTTTTTTGGTGAAAAATCAAATCACACAGGTAACCCAGCCCCCCTAGAGCCCATATTTGGCATCCTGTGGTTTCTGGCTATGCCCAAAACTAAAATCACCTTTGAAAGGGAAGAGATTTCAGACCATTGATTCGATTTAGGAAAATATGATGGGGCAGCTGATGGCCACAGGGAGAACTGCGTGAGGTCCACAGGCGCCTACTTTGAAGGCGACAGAGGATCATCACCCTATGTACAATGTTTCTTGTATTTTGTATCTTCTTTAGTAAATGCCTCTATTTTTCATATTCTACATGAAATATGGCTGGATATTTCATGGCTGGATACCTTTTGGACAGACCTTATATGTATAATTGTTAAGATCTGGTTCTTTGACTTCAGCATGCATCAGAAACCTGGAGAGCTTGTTAAAACACAAATTGCAGGGCTCCACCCAAGTAGGTCTTCGGTCAGTACACGAATTTGCATTTCTAACCAGTTCCATGTAATGCAATGTTCCTGGTCCAGGGGCCACCATATTTTGAGAACCACAACAGAACATGTATTGAAAGCCTACCATGTTATAAACAATGAGCTGGGAGCCAGGGGCACAATAGAAATAAAATGAGTCCCGGGGCTAAAGTCACTAATGGGTGGTAAAGTGTAGTGGGCCAAAAAGACATAATACAGATCACGGCTATAGAGTAGATGTCTGATAATTCAATGACCCAGATACCCCAGTGATTCAGCTTCAGTCAAGGGTACAGTAATATAAAATATCTTGATGTCCTGAGATCCCAGTACTCAAGATTGTTAGGATGAACTTTCTTAACTGGCCAAGCGAATTTGTAATCAACTCAGAAATCTCTCAAGAAATAGAAAAATAAAAAGAAAATCCTAAGTAAATTAACCTGTTGTCAACTACTGTTTATATAATAAAGTTTATGCAATGTTATGCATCAGTCAACAAAATATCTATGCACTAAACTGACTTTCCTCAGCAGCAGACCTCACAACACTGTCAAGAAGGTAATCAAATGCTCTCCTACAACATCTGTATCGAGTACTGTTTAACTTTGGTTTCTCCTGAGTCGACTCTGGATGGAGATGCTGGGAGAGATAATGCTGATGAGTAGACTCACAAGCATTCAGTCATTCAACAAATATTTATTTTGCACAATTTGATGCTGAAGTTAATGTTCCAATGGCATATGTAGCTATTACCAAATTTATAGGATTTATAGCAGTTTGATGTCATCTTTTTAAAAAATGTGTGTAGTACCTTCTACTAAATAATGAGCAGGTTTTTCTTTAAAAGCTTTAATTTTTTTTGATATGGCAAAGACTACTAGTATTTACTAATATCTATGATCTACTTTTTTTTACCTGGCTGTAAAGCCTACACTATATTTTTAACCTCCCTCACACTAGGGTGTGGTTGCATGACCTAATTCTAGTTAATAAAATTAAGTGGATAGAATGTGGACTTCCCTAGGTCTTACCCATAAACATCCCCAGTATATAATATTCACTCCCTTTTCTATTTTCAGCTGAATGGACAATCCACCAAGGCTCTAGGCAAATGTGGAGCCATACAATAAAAGGAAACTCAGTCTCTGAATGACTGTATACATCGCTCCACCCCTTGCACCTGAATGAAAATCAATTTTACTGTGTAAAGCCACTGAAATATGGATGTTGTTCCATACAGCAGTTAGCCTGCCCTGAATAATGAGCATTATCGTTATTACTACTCATAAAGTGAACATTTTAGAAAAAGTAAGGAATATCATGTAAATTATATATATTTGTTTATTTTAGGTTTCATACTGGTAAAAGTAAGATATTGGGAGACATCAATAGAATAAAGTCTGTTGGTCTAGAAAATCTAGCATGATCCCACCTGTATTGCTGTTTCAATAGAGATAACCACTGAGAGCTAGGGAAGGCAGGGTAGAGATGCTTCTCTGTCTGAGAACTCAGGCTAACGTGAATTTAAAATATGATGTAATAAACATAAGTTTCAGAAGAATCATAATATGTCAGAAAAGTATCATTGACTCATTTAACCAAACCTAAAAGAAGTCTAGCCGTTTAGACCATATAAATCATAACTCAGAAGCAAGAAATTATTTATTTGGTCACTTACCACAATGAAAGGAGCAGAGCAGACAGAAGGAAAGAGAGCAGCTTAGAAAGTCCAAGCTCAGAAAGTCACAGCGAATATCTCTTTCTCTCCCACTATCCCACCTTTTTTTTTTTTTTTTTGCATGAGGACACAGAGAACTCAGTATCACAAGGTGACAAGTCACTGCAGTAAACGCAGACTGAAACTGACTGTGCTGACACAGTCAGAGAGGAAATCCATGGCCAACCTCATAGCAGCTCACAAAGCACAAGACGTTGTTGCGACCCTGACACTGCATAATAATGAGTCCCTCAGAACTGTTCAGGGTACAGGGAGAGGGGAGACATCAATGGTCAGGTCTCCCAGGCCTCATCCAGGATCAAACCCTAGTTCCTTCCTCTTCCAAAAATCCCTTGCAGATTATTCATCAAGAGACAAATACCCTGTCTGTGTTCCTGGGAATGAAAATCAATACTCATGTCAGTGAATTTATTCTCTTGCCCGGTCTGAAGAACATGGGTATTCCCAATTCTTTTCAGAGTTTCATAGCCCCTTGTCTTCCCAACCCCCCACACAACTGTTTTCTTTGTCTCTTCTCAAATACAAAAAGAATGAAGCTACTTCTTAAAGTTCGGCTTCTATTATGTGAACATCTGTGAGCAAATAAACTGTGAATGTGGTTTTCATCTCTTTCCCTGCCTGGGACCCACATTTCACTGCCGACCCACTGAGGCCCAGTGCACCTGGCAGAGATGAGCCGGTGCTCAGTGGGGTGGCTTTAGATACATAAATGATTCAAAGGCACGAAAGGAAACAAGGACTCCAACCCATTCACTGAGAGAAGACTGTATTTAGGGGATTATCACTTTAGGCCGCAATTCAGGAAATTATTTTTCAATCTCCAAAGAGCTGATAATGCAGGGATGAAATAATTGTTTCCTGAATATTATTAGAACATCCCTGTCATTTTCTACTTTGCATCCACATTCATTATTGCTAACAGTGCTACAGGAACTTAACTAAAACGCCATTCGGCCAAAATTCTAGTAAGCATTGTAAATGTAAACAAACAGAAAATTTTAAGCAAACTAACATCTTTGTTTAAGAAAATGTATTTCAAATCACCTATGTAATATGAATATTTGAAGCAGTTGTTTTTCACAGTATGCCTCCCGGGGCCTTATTGCATAAACAGAGGAGCAACAGCGGTAACTGGGACACCTTGGTCTGCTGGGGTCTGGTCACCTTCCCTTTGTTTTAAGATAAACTTGAGGTTTGTAGAGCTAAGCCAAAAATAAGTCTCCCTAAATACTTGTAGAGTTGATAAGAATCGCTCCCTTGCTTCTCAGGATGCTAAAACAAGACCTGAAAAAGAGACAGAAGGCTTTGGATATGGCAACACAAATCACCTGTTCTGAGGATGTTGGGTTCCCAGAGGGAGTGATGCTGTCATCAGGTAGCAGCCTTAAGAGGCGTTAGATCCCAATGATCCACTTCCATTTATTTAAAGCTTCTTGTAAAACAAGATACTTTATTTAAAGAGATATGAGTAAGAATCTCCCAAATTCAGGAGTTCCCAACTCCTTCTTACTCATAGGGTGTCCAAGGACAGCCTGGCCACCTCAGGCTTGGAAAGATACAGGATTCAGCAGGAGGAGCTAGGCAGATGGCATGAGCAGCAGGTGCACAGAATAGCACTGGGACCCACAGACATCAGCTCTACTCTCAGGCAGGGCACACTCTTGGAGTAAGGTCCTCCCTCCTCTTGGTTCCTTGCAGTTGCTGTGTGAGAGAGTGTGAGGGGCCACACCATCCACTTGGGTAAACCCAACAGTTACATACCATTACTAGAATCTTTACACGTAATTCCCACTGGGTAACAACTATAAGAGAATCTCTGTGACCATTCATTTGTGCATTCGATTTTTAAACACATTTGTGAATGTGGAGCACTGCACCATGCCAGACACTGCTCTTTGTGCTAAAGATACATCTGTGAACAGACGAGGGCCCTGTCCTCAAGATGCCTGCATTCTCATGAGAGAAACAGAGAACCCGAAATGAGTCAATAAGCAAAAGAACTGCTGATTGGGATACACGCACACATTAAAGAAATTAAACAAAGTGCAGGGAGAGAAAGAAACAAGGAAGACTCACTTTGGATGGAGTGTTCGGGAAAAGGTCTCTCTGACATTTAGGGTGACATTTAAGCATTTAAGATTTGAGGCATGAGAAGGAGCCAGCTCTGCAAAAGCCAGAGGGAGAGCATTCCCCACAGAGAGAAGAGCAGGCTCCCAGGCCCCCAGGCGGCAGAGCCCAGAGCAAAAGCCAGCGGGCCTGGAGCAAGGCTGGAGAGGAGACAGGAGGCAGGCGCTGCAGGGGTGGTGAGTCCCAGTCAGGCATGCACGTTGTATTTTAAGGCAATGGGAAGAACTAGAAGGGTTTGTAAGAAAGAAAATGACACAATCTTGTTTTATGTCTTCAAAAGTTTTCTTTGGCCACTATGTGAAAAATGGATTGCACAGGGTAAGAGTGGAAGGTTGTTATGCTAGGATTCATTAAATTAAACACGGTATGTGCAACCAAGGAATTCACATCAGACGCGGCAAGTGAATAAATGACGATGGTACATACATGCAATGAAGTACATGTGCCCAAGCCACATGTGCCCAAGCAGTACCAAGAAGGAAAATTGTTTGATCCTGTCACCTACTAAATTATGCCATGTTTAAAAAAAAGTCAGATGAATATAGATGACATTACCTTGTATAATTAATACATTGATCTTCATGCAGACAGTAGTACAACTTGAAAAACCACTGAGCATTTTCTCAGAAACAGAAGACTCTATATATAGAGGAGGAAGAGACTTTGCTAGTGATTCCTCAACTTCCAAAAAAGAACCTGTCTCAATAGTTTACGGAAATCTGGTTTGGAACAGGTTCTCTTCTGCCAAACTCTTGCATCCCATTTTTCTGGGTATAGTAACCCTAGACTGGTGATGACTATTGAAAAACACCTGCCTGAGTACACAGGAAGATTTACTGCTCAGGATTTCTGAGGCTGAGAAGTGTGATGAAGACTACCAATGTCATTTTCTATCTTCAGGCATCCACGGTGGTGTAGCTGTTCTCGGGTCCAACTGTGCAGTAAGGATCTGCATGGGATCAGAGCAGGGTAAGGAGGAGAGGAGACCTGTGGTTGAACTTGGAGAAAGGTGCAAAACTGGGAATTAGGAAGCAAGGATGCCTACTTCCATCCGCCTCTCCCCTCTGCCCCTTCCAGAGCAAGGAGACTGACTCTGGGTATGGCGAAATAGTCAGGCAGCAAAGCAGAGAAGGGAAAGAAGCTAGCACCAAGGTGGAGGGATGAAGTTTTCCCTTCCTTACCTTCACCATCTTTACCACTTGCTGCTGGAGACATGACGACAAGTAGGAAGGGACACAATATGAAAAGCACCGCTCTGGATGTCACAGCCTGTGCACAAATCCAGCTTGGCCACTTTCTCATTGCGTTTTAGTCTTTAGTGTCCTCATCATGAAGCAAAGACAGTACACCTTCCTAGCTTGGTTTTGAAGATCAAATACGAGTAAGGTGACTCTACATCTCCCTTCCCTTCTCTTCCTTTCCCCACTTGAGAATCCATAATGGTGTGAGGGTCAGAAAACTGATCCCCACATCAGAACAAGACGCGGCTGGAACAAGAGAGGCCGTGTGTGCTTCCTGCCGGGGGGACACAGGTTACACTGAAGGGAGAACCCAGTTTAAGTCAGGTGCTCCTACATCCAAGATTACTCATCCTGCTCAAAAATCACAAAGATATGCCAAAAATTCTCCAACCATTCTTCTGACATTATTATCTGTCATTTCAGTTCCCCTAAAGCAAGTTCTGTGACCTAGTTATCCTACCTCTGATAAAAGATGAACAGATAGTCACACCTCTGCAAATTTCTTTTTACCTTGCAATGACATTTTTTAAATTCCTCATTATTAGCAGTTTTTATAATGGCCATCAATATGAATCCTGCTTTAAAAATTCTCTTCCTGTAAGTTCATTTGATTAGCCACTAGTCCTTTCATATTCCTTATGCCAGTATCTGCAGTAATTTACAGAGAAACACAGTGCTCAAGCAGAATCCTGGTAGCTGGAGGGAATTTTCTACCGATAGTACAATTAGGCACATAGCTTTCAGAGGTTCCCAGGGACCTCAAAGTATTTCCATGGCTCTTTATCTGCAGTTCTCCCGGGATGCATTATCCTCAATTAACTGTTCAATCTCACTGAAGTCATGTTCTAACCTGGAACTGGCCCAGGCAAAATGCTTATTCCCTTTTCTCTGTCAGCAATGCAGCCTAGTGCACTGGTTAAGAGGGTGGGGCCAAAAACAGAGCCGTAGTGTTTGTGTCTTGGTGTCATAATTTATGAATGATGCTGGGCAGGCCACTAGTGCTGTCAAATGGAGACAATATTAGCACCTACTTCATATGGCTTGTGAAGAGCAATGAACTAATTAATAAATGTAAAATGTTTAAAGCAGTGCCTTCAAACATAATAAGCTCCCAATAAATGCTAGCTATTATTATTAGACAATAAGGTAAAGAGCTTTGTGTCACCTCCCAAATAGAGACAGCCGCATATAGTATGAGAAAACACTGTCCATAGCCCTGACTGGGTACCTCAGTTGGTTAGAGCATCATCCCGATATGCCAAGGTTGTGGGCTTGATCTCTAGGGCAGATACAAGCAGTAGTCAATAAATGTATAACTAAATGGAGCAACAAATTGATCTCTCTCCCCCCCACCTCCTCTCTCTCTCTCTCTAAAATCATGAAAAAACAAAAACACTATCCATGGCCCCCTGCCTTCCCCCAATCCAAAATCTCAAATAATAAATAATGTGTACTGTGAGTGCCTGATTCAAAATGAAATGTAGAAGTACTTTTGTAAGTATCCCAGGCAAGTGCCCAAGCCACGTGTGTTTTCCACCGTCAGGCGGCCTTGCTCGGGGCTCTCGTCTTCTGCCCTCAGTACAACAGACGAGAATGGCAGGCCAAGGTGTGCTGGGAGCGTTCCCTCCCTGAGAGACAGCTGGAACTGTCAGAAGTCGTTACTGCTGGTGTGCACAGACCTTCTGGCAAAGCCAAGCAGAACAGAAGAGCTACAGTCTCCCTGCCCACCTGTCAGCCTTGTCCAGGAACAGCAGAGAAATTTGCTCTTTTCTTCCTTCAAAGGCTCCAGCGAGCCCCAGCGCCTTCATTAATGCTTGCCTCTTCAGTGCCAGCCGGCCTGCCTCCCGGAACACAGACTCTCCAACCCATTCTTCCAAGAAGGGGATTAGCCCAATTAATCTCTGGACAAATGTCAAGGAGGCTGGGGGAGGGGACATCTTTCAAGTGCCGTGTCCCAAACAGCAAACAAGGCCAGACATGTGCTGATGCTACAACAGCACAAGGGTGAGTCGGAGCAACTGCCGCACAATGGTACGAGGCCCCTTTAATCTCGGGCTTAGCCGCCCAGGGGCTCACTTTCTTCACCAGCCTGTCCTGACAGACCACAACATGAAGTGCTGGTGCTCTTCTCTCACCATCTGGGGTGTGAGTTGTGACGGGAAGGGAGCTGTGGGATTAGAATCAATTTTTGAGACAAGCATTGCTCTCCGCTCAACTCCCAGGTCTGCACCTCAGGCTTCTGTTCTGTTCTCCCAGGTTACTCACCTTCCCCACCACCCAGTCCAGCAGGCACTTACCTCTGAAATGTGTTTTGGGAATGAAAAGCCCTAGATTCAAAGTAAGGAAATCAGAAGGAAAAACCACTGTGAGGGGAGCTGGGAGGAGGGTGGGAGTGCAGTCAATTATCATTAAATAGACAACATGAACCGTGATTATTCCCCCTCCAAACCGTAGGTTTCATTGGCCTGATCCACAGAACTTGAGGGAAAGTCCTGGGAGGGGGTGTCTTTTCTTTGCTCTGAGTCCTAGAGAGATTTCATCTAATTCAAATTCATCCAAGAAAGTTACTATATTTACCATAACTCTCTGGAATAGAGGTTTGCCAATCCATAAAGTCATTCTCCCATTCCTCCCCCCGCCCCTTTCTCTCCCCCTAAGAAAATCTGGCTTAACCAGCAGGCTATTAAACAGCACTTCCACATTCTACAGTCCAATGATTCAGTAATTAATTTTCATGATGATGATCTGGAAAGATTTCTAAAGACCTCTGGATGATCCAAGAATTATCTACCCTACTGGTTATGCATACGCTTTGGGTAGAAGAGACAGACTTGGTGTCCAGTCCTGGCAGTGCCACCTACTAGCCATGTGACCTTGGGCAAGTTATTTGACCTTTCTACCTGTCACGGTTTCCTCTGTAATTCGGGGATACAAAATTGATTATGAAAGGTAATAGCCAGCACTCTACATATGCAATGTGTCCTATGAACCAGCCACTCTGCCAAATGACTTACCTGAATTATCTTATTTAACCCTCACAACAGCTGAGTCAATAGTAAGTGTTTTCATGATAGTCTAATTTGCTCAACATTAGCAATACACATAAGGCACCTCTAGTGACAATTAACCAGAATATCTGGTTAATGTAAGGACTTCATTTTTTGACTCTGTTAGATGGCAGAAGCAATCTACTTCATAGTTACAATTATCCAAAATGCTTCTCTCTTCAGATGGGCTTTTGAAATCAGAATTTTTCTTGGAGTTTATAAAGGCAATATGGTTCATACAACAAATAGAAAATACCAGTTTCAGGCAGCATCCCATAGTTGAACACATTAAAATTTCTGCAATAAAATATATGACTATTTTCCCTAAAGAGAACAAGAAAGAGCTCACATCACCTCAAGACAGGTTTTGTGGCCACAGTACTCGAGGGCAAATAATATTTTGCCACCAAATGAATTAGGAAAGAAAATAGACTTAGGTTGTTTTGTTTGGATTTCAGAATTTCAGATAAGGTATTCTGAACTTTACTACAACAAAAAAAAAAACCCCACGAGATAAAGAACCAAATTCTCATCCTGGCTCTGACTGTGTGATCTTGGGAAAATCACCCAATCTCTCTGGTTTCAGATTCTTCTACAAAATAGGCAACGACTACTGCCTGCTAAGTTATACAGAAGTAGATGTGAAGACCAAATGACATAGAATTAGCCAAAATGCTTTCAATAATTGAAGTGTTCAGCAAATTCAAGCTGTTTATTATCTTTTTAAAATTATTGTGAAGATGGTTATAGTTTTAACTATGCACAACTGCAACCTGATTGAAAGGTACAGTGTTGCCTGCCCAGGAAGGGGCCCACTGAGATCTCCTGCTTGCACACATCACTGTTGCTACTTCTTACACATCAGTGAAGATCAGCACGTGCATGTTGACCACACAAGGGCAATATTTCTCCAGCGTAATCTACAAGAGTCAATGACAAGCTTCTGTGTCAAATCACTGAGGTCATTGAACACCTGAAAAATCTTTTGTGCTTTAAAGAAGGAAGCTGTCTGAGGGTCAGGTTGTTCCTAATCTGATTTCACAACTTCTTAAAAATCTGCTAACATCTCCCTTCCTGTGTGGTCTATGTAGAGAGCACTTGCCTGGCAGAGTGACCATTCAGGTGACAGCCCCAGCCTGGGCTCCAGTGGTCTGTGTGATCCATGCTAAGTCATAGCCCCTCTTAGGTAAGCTCGGCAAGTCAGCTGAGCCTACTGAGATGTCGCACAGCCAGAGAGGGCTCCCTGCTGCTATCTGGGGTCCCCCAGCAGGAGAGTTTCTTCTACAGGATTCAAATGCTGGTTGTCTCCACCACATGCTTCTTGGTGGCTGGTGCACTCTTTGCACTGCTGTCAATCATGTGCTGCTGATGTCAGCCCAACCGTGACAGCTGAGTCCAATGCCACCCACAGCTGACCCAGTGAGTCACATCAAGTCACATCTGCGTGCTTTCTTCTT
>PVKM010010811.1:0-34297 GCA_004027735.1 Carollia perspicillata
TTATCTGAGATACATGAACTAACATCTGACAAACGACTCCACATCTTTCTGCTGCTTCCAGGTACAATTCCAATTTTTAAAGTGTCAAATTATAAAGCAGGCATGGCTAGCAGATAAATGCTTTTTCTTAAAAATTTGACGTAGTATCCTCATGAGAAAGTAGAAAGAAGAAATGGGATAGAAGTACCCCACAAATACATGTTTTGCCAGAATCCTACTTACCTCATGCGCTAACATTTTATAGAGTTCTTCTCTAGTTACAGAAATCCTTTCTCTGTCTGTGCTGTCCACAACAACTATTACAAACTAAAATAATTACAAAAAAATCATTAGTGATTATATAATTTGATATTTGTAAAATTTATAAAGCACTATCAATAAATTAGAACTTAATGGCATGGTATTATTAGAAAACCAGAGATACTTACTATACAAATCATGAAGCCTACAGGTCTGATCAATTTCTAATTCAAATGTATTTTCTAAATTTTCAGAGAAAAACAGGAGAAAAGAGAATACATCCTAACATTCTATTAGAACATTCTGCTAATATTTTAACCAGTATATACCAAGATCATATCCATGTCAGTCTAATAAATGAGTTACAATCACGACTTGCTGTTGTCTGTGAGATTTTAAAATCTCATTCCCAATGATAATCCTCTACATTTACACTATAAGTCAGTAAGGAAAAACACACTGTGGTCCTACATTTTAGGTTACTTCTAGATAAATATTATTTATTAATATCAATTTGAAAATCTAAAATGGCATGGTATGGAGTACAGTAACATGACAGTAAATTTTTAAAAATCAACAAATGATAAGAATAAATCTGTATCTAAACCTGCCTCCTCTTTTTTATATAAATGGCACCTGCTACAGGCAAGCACAGCTCTTTCCTGAATCGGTCAGAAGACTAGTGTCCTGGCATCAGAAAGTGCAATGGAAGACTTTTAAAGCAGCCCGGGACTGAGCCACACTGCACCCCTCCTCGACTTGCGCCCACCAAAAGGGAAACAGGGGCAGATACACTGCATGCGGGCACCTGTGAGACCCAAGCTAATTCAGACTGCCTATTTTTAACATGCACTGTTTATTTTTTAGAACGAATTTTTTGTTTCCAAATAAACCACTGTAATTTTCAGTCTTTTCTACTCTTCAGATTTCATGAATCATAATATAAATGGGTAAGAGAACAACTATTTTATCTCTTCTCTCACTTGATATCTTACTGATATGTGGCTTTACTACTAAGAGACTCATTCTATTCCAAGGTATTTTACATAACAAAGCTATTAATCTTTGAAGTTTTGCCATGGATTTGATACCTGTAGAGTTCAATTTAGGAATGGGAACCATATCTACCTTTCTTTCTTCCAAATACATGAGCAAATATGTTACGGAGTTTTAGGAGATCAGGTCATTAGTTGTCATTAATTGTGTCTTATTGACAATATTCATCTTTGTATACATTTGGGAGTTTTATTAACTTATAATCAATAGTATAAAACAACTGTCCCAGCCTTTCCATTTACAAGGTCTACACAATGAAGGTCTGAAATTTCCTCTTGGGAAATAGCATTTATAAATAAAAACATGTTTTGTCTAAACTGCTTTATAAGCAAAATAAAAAAATTCTTTAATGTGCAATTATTTTGCATAAAAGAAAATACATAGTAAAATTTTGGTCAGGATTGAAACATCCTCTACACAAAAATAAATGGTAAAAAAGAAATGAAATTACAAACTGTGAGATAGACTTCATAATATAAACAACTACTTAAAAGAATTTCTGGGATCAATACATACTCAGACTAATCAATCACCAATTTTCCCTACAAAGGTTCAATGAGAATGGATATACAGAACAATGGCACTAAAACAGGGAATCAAAAATACCACTACGTTTAAACTCTACTTATATTAACACACTGATATTTGAAAAAGCTAACTATAAGAGTTCATATCTAGAAGGTGTTTCTAAAGCTTTCTTCTCATAGAAGTTCTAGTATATTAAGAAACATCACCTCTGTGTTAGTATAGTAAGTGTTCCAGGAAGAACGAAGAGATTCTTGGCCACCAATATCCCACATCAGGAATCGTGTATTATTAATCACTATCTCTTCTACATTGCTTCCTATTGTCGGGGATGTATGTACAACTTCATTCATAGAACTGAAAAAAAAAAGGTTAGAATGTATTACAATTAGCAAGGAAGTTGATCGACTATTTTCAATCAAGGGATAAATCAGCACAACCTCCTTTTATGGCCAAAAAGTCCATTACATTTTTCCTGTAAAATAAAAGACTATTTTTCATTTTCACCAATAACTTTATGATCTGGATCTTTTGAGTATGTCAGCTTTCTCCTGCTTTTGGCTTCTAGTGGGTAGAGGCCAGGGGTGCTGCTAAACATCTTCCAATGTGTAAGACAGCCCCACAGCAAAGAATTATTTGGTTAAAATGTCAATAGTACCTAGAAACTTTGCAAATCACTTTTGACATGTTCGATCGGTCACAGCACCTTCTCCATACACTGCACAAAACCTTTTTTTCATTTTGGTTGTGTTTTTACCTTTCTTGAAATAATAACGCATAGCACACCAAAAATGTGGTATGTTTTCTTCCATCTTCAATATTAAAATGGCTGCACAAATATTTATCAATTTTGTTAAGTTTTTTATAAATGTACACTGATATGAGAGCTGTCACAATACAATCTAAAAAAACTGTTTCAAATGAAGTTAAAGACAACTAAGCCCTACTACAGCCATCATATGGAAAAAAACCTAAAAACACTTCTTGGCCACCCCCATATATGTTATACCCCTATCCCTTTTCCAGTAGCTCGTAAGAGTGGGCTAAGGGTTTAACCTGAGGTGGAACTAGGTAGTGGGCTATCTGCAATACTCTATATTCACGCCAGAAAACTATATAAACACGTATTTCTCTACTTCCTACAAGCAAAACAACTGAACAACATTCTCGATGTCATATAAACGTCAACTCTCTAGAAACAGTTGCTTAAATTAGGTTCCTTGTTTATGGCCAACCTGCCTTTTTACAAAGTAACTTAGACTCCATATAATTTTTTAATTGCTTTCATTAATCAAATATCACCCAGGCAGAAAAAGTAACTACAAACAATAAAACAAACATTTTTAAAGCAGTTAACACTTACAATTGGTAAAGGATGGTGGTTTTCCCTGCATTATCCAGCCCAACAATGATGACTTTGTGCTCTGAAATAAAGAACGCCAGTAAGTTATTAATTAAAAACATTTTTAAATATGCTATTTCATCCATTCTTTCCCGCAATGGTATAACTCAGTGAGTGGCACTCTAACCTTCTTGGGACGCAAAGGAACATCCTGGCAGGACCAGCAGAAGGGTGTCATTAGTCTCACCTCCCCTTTGCTCCTGTGGGGCAGCCTGAAACCTCTTGGAAGGGCATTCCAATGCGGACTCCAGAGATCTTGAATCTCACCTCGCCTCAATACCTACAGGCCACATTCATTACCAACTTTATCCACTCCATCTCAAGACTTGTCTCTATTTGAGTGTTCGTGTGTTTTTACAATGAAGCACCAATGGCTGTTTTTAACAGCTTCCTAATTTTAAGGTATAATATGTAGGTCATAGTGAAAACTATTGAATTAGGAAGTAATTGTGGAATGGGCTTGAAGATAAAGGTACCAAGTCAATGGTGAAAAGCCAGCTTATTCCCCCAAAATAGGGTTAGATTACTCACACTTTCAACATAGACATACCTCAAAATATTGTATGTTCAGTTCCAGACCACTGCAATAAAGTGAATATTACAATAAAGTGAGTCACACAAATTTTTGGTTTCCCAGGGTATATTAAAGTTATGTTTAAACTATACAGTAGTCTCTTAAGTGTACAATAGCATTCTGTCTTAAAAATGGACAGTAAAAAATAGTTTATTGCTAAAAAATACTAACCATCATCTGAGCCTTCAGAGAGCATAAATCTTTTTGCTTGCCTTGATGTTGGTGGCTGCTGCCGGATCAGGGTGGTGGTTGCTGACGGTTGGGGTGGCTGAGGCAATTTCTCAAAGTGAGACAATGAAGTTTGCTGTATAAACTGACTCTTCCTTTCACGAACAATTTCTTTGCAGTACACAGTGCTGTTTGATAGCATTTTACGCATAGAACTTCTTTCAAAATTAGAGTCAACTCCCTCACACCATCTCAACTTTACTGCATACATTCATGTAATACTCTAAAATCCCTTCTTGTCACTTCAATATTCTTCACAGTATCTTTACCAGTAGATTCCATCTCAAGAAAGCACGTTCTTTGCTCCTCCCTAAGAAGCAACTCCTCATCCATGAAAGTTTTATCATGAGATTGCAGCAGTGCAGTCACACCTTGAGGCTCCACTTCTAATTCTAGTTCTCTTCCTACTTCCACCACATCTGCGGTTACTTCCTCCACTGAAGCATTGAACTCCTCAAAGTCATCCATGAGGGTTGGAATCAACTTCTTCGAAACTCCTGTAAATGTTGATGTTTTGGTCCCTTTCCATTAACCACAAACGTTCTTAATGGCATCTAGAATGGTGAATCCTTTCCTGAAGTTTTCAACTTACTTTGCCCAAATGCCCACAGAAATCACAGTATATGGCAACGATTACCTCACAAAATGCATTTCTCATACCAGACTTGAAACTTGAAATTACTCCGTGATCTGTGGGCCACAGGATGACATTTTTCAGCAGGCATGAAAACATTAATCTCATCGCACATCACCGCGACTCTTGGGTGACCGGGTGCACTGTCAGTGAGCAGTAATATTTTGAAAGGAATCTTTTTTTCTAAGCAGTAGGTCTCAAGAGCGAGCTTACAATATTCAGTAACCCACGCTGTTTATAGGGAAGAGGCAGAGTAGATTTAGCAAGATTCTTAAGGGCTCTAGAAGTTGAGAATGATAAATGAACACTGCCTTCAACTGAAACTCGCCAGCTGCATGAGCCCCCAACGAGTCACCCTGTCCTTTGACACGTGAAAGCCAGGCATTGACTCCTCTCTAGTGACTGAAAGTCCTAGATGGCATCCTTTTTTGTTGTAAGGCTGCTTCACCAACACTGAAAATCTGTTGTGTCTGTTGTTTAGTGTGGCCATCTTCATCAGTTGACTCACCCAGATCTTCTGGATAACTTGCTACAGCTTCGACATTAGTACTTGCTGCTTCACCTCGAACCGTTCCATTATGGAAACAGCTTCTTTCCTTGAACCTCATGAACTAACCTCTGCCAGCTTCAAACTTTTCTTCTCCGGCTTCCCCACCGCTTACCCTTCACATGGAATTCAAGGGAGTTAGGGCTTTGCTTTGGCTTCAGGGAATGTTGTGGGTGATTTGAATTATCCAGACCACTAAAACTTTCTCCGTATCAGCAATAAGGCTGTTTCACTCTTTTTTTTTTTTAATTTTATTTATTTTTAGAGAGAGGGAGGGAGAAGGGGAGGGAGACATCAATGTGTGGTTGCCTCTCAAGCGTCCCCAACTGGGGACCTGGCCTGCAACCCAAGCATGTGCCCTGACTGGGAATTGAACCAGTGACCTTTTGGTTCACAGGCTAGTGCTCAATCCACGGAGCCACACCAGCCAGGGCTTATTTCACTTTCTTATTTGTGTGTTCACTGGAGTAGTACTTTTAATTTCTTTTAAGAACTCTCCATGTGTATTCACAATTTGGCTAACTGGTGCACAAGGCCTAGCTTTTGGCCTATCTCGGCTTTCGACATGTCTTCCTCAAGAGGTTTAATCATTTCTAACTTTTATTTAAACTGAGAGACATGTAACTCTTCCTTTCCCTTGAACATTAGAGGCCATTGTAAGGTTATTAATTGGCCTAATTTCAATATTATTGTCTCAGGGACAGGGAGGTTGGAGGAGAGAGACATAGATGAGGGAATGGCCAGTAGGTGAAGCAGTAAGAACATACACAACATTTATTGAGTTTGCTGTCTTATATGAATGGGCACTGTTCGTCGTGCCCCAAAATAATTACAATAGTAACATCAAAGATCACTGATCATAGATCGCCACAACAAATATAATAAAAAATGTTGAAATATTGTGAGCATCACCAAAATGTGACAGAGACAAAAAGTGAGAAAATGGTATTAGAAAAATGGCACCAATAGCTCAACACAAGTTTGTTGCCACAAGCCTTTAATCTGGGAAAAATAGTCATCTGCAAAGCGCAATAAAATGAGGTATGCCTAAATCAACTTAAAAAAGAAAAAAACAACACCTCACCACAGGCATTTTTTCATTGCTTCCAGAGAGAAAGGAAGAAAGGGGAAGGGACGGAGAGAGACAGAGAGACACACATCAATTGGTCGCCCTCTCCTACATGCCCCAATTGGGGACTGGACCTACAACCTAGGCATGTGCTGTGACTGGGAATCAAACCCATGACCTTTTGGTCTATGGGACAATGCTCCAACCACCTGAGCCATACCAGCCAGGGCTAAATCAACTTTTTTTTTTTTTTACTTGCCTTAGGCTTTTTTACAATCCCAGCCTATTCTAATTACCAAGATGGAACAGCATTTTATGCAAAACATAAATTTGTAGCCCGAAAGTATTATAATGTACTTTAAAACAAAAACTCTATAGAACCTAAAATACAATATACATATTAAAAGATGTTATTATGAGCAAATGCAATAAATTTTTTGGCTATTCCAATCTTTGACGCACATGATTTATTCCAAGTTTACTGCTTAGTATGATTTTTCTTTTAGAATATCTGTGCCACAGCATTCTTACAGCTCCTCTATAAGGCAAACAACTCTACACTGTTACAATCCTTGGATGGAGTTTAGAGTTGCCATTTTGGCTTTAGTGTCCTAATCAGTACTTTACTGTTTGGTCACGAAAATGCTTCCAGTTTCACTTATTTCCTTTCCATACGCCCAAGCAGCCTGCCAGTTCCATTTGTTGCTAGTTTCTAAGAGTCAATATACATCCTTCCAACTACCAGTGAACTTAGCAAAACAAACCAACAAATGGAAATCATATCATCCGCAGGCACAAACACTAAGGCAGATAAGTTGAGAGTCATCCTGACTTTTCATTCTCACCTCTTATCCAAACTAGGACTAAGCCCTGCTGGTTCTCACATACCGCAAAGTCTACTTTGACACATTCACTATAGTTCTCTCAGGCCATGGCAGAGTCTGGAATAAAGCACGTGCTTCGCAGTGTGAACAAATAAATAAATCTAGAAAATATAAAGAGTGGAAGATAGATAACCGATGATGTCACTGGGGACAGGGTCCTGCAGAAGTACCGCCACTGAGTGTGGCTGGTGGGGCACGCAAATGTCTCGCACGAGATGGACAGCAATTTGAACATTTCCCCTAAAATGTCACATGGTGTGCTTGAGTGTGATATTGTTATGTTACAGAATTACATGCTTATGATTTGGTAATAAAAGATTTTATGTAATAAAAAGGGGTTATTATTTGTGCTGGACCATGTATTAAATATTCCATTTTCTAGTCTAAAAGTATCATCAATAAAAACAAAGTTTGAGATAAACTTGCTATTTACAGGAAAGGTAGTGAGGATTCAGGGAAAAAACCCAACATATCTTTTGCATTTAGAAGTTGCTGAATGAAAAGCAATTATACATGGCAAGATCAAAAAACAGAAACCACACAATTTGAATTTGCAAAGTTTAATTTAAAGAAAATAACTATTACAGGGGGTGGAGTATTGAAGGATTGGCTAGTAAGAGCTAACTCTGGAGATTACAGGAATGTCAAATCCATGGAGCATTAACTACCTCTGGGGCTGACACAGAGCTTCCTCCAATTCCCCAGGACTGAGACGCGGACTGTGCTGGAGGGCTGGGCTGCGGCTCACTGAATGTCAGAGAAGCAGCTATGCAGACTTCCCAGTGGATCAGGCTGAAAATCCTTCCCCTCTAGTGTGCTGGGGAAAGCTGTGCATGGGGAGGTATTTTGCTGGAGGGTCTCCACCCTGAAATCAACTGAACTGGGTCCTGTGGGAGGCTGCTGGCTGCTGCTGACTACTATGCAGTGCAAGAACCAGCCTCTGAAGAAGGGGTTCACAGTGCAAGAGCAGGGCAAATCCTGCTGAGGGCACACTTCAACCAGGAAGAAAAACCCTTTCCTCCTGCAGAGTCCCTCCAATGCTGTCTGACAAAGTTCAACGTTCTGTCAGCTGGCAAAAGACAAAGATTTGAAGGACTCAGCTCCATAACCAGAGCATGCACAAAGAGTGAATTTGGAGCTAAAATGTCTAATAACTAGCACAGTCCACCCCTTTGGCCACTCAGTTTCTATATATATTGTTCTACACATTTGAACTCCCATACGATAAAAATAAATAAATTAAAAAAAGAAAAAAAAGCAGAGGTGGCTTTCCAGCACCAGGCTCTGGAAGCACAAGCAGTTTCTCCAGAACTCATTTACTACTTACCTCTCTTCTAAGAACCAATCAGAAAATGATACAAGGTTATCAACGGGAAAAGTTTCACAACTTCTTTCATAGTTCATGGTTAGTGCCAGAAAGTTCTTCCTTTTATCTAACACGAATCCTTCTTATACAAAGAAAGTCTGTTGGGTTTTGTTTTGTTTTGGAGAGCAGGAATTCAGGCACTAGACGTACAACCCCAGGACTACCACTTTTCATTGTAGTGCCTTAAGCAAACAAGTTACCTAATGTCCTTATAAAATGGTCAGAGTACCTACCTCAGTAGGATTGCTGTGCAGAGTAAATCAGTTAAGACTAAATCCACTAATTTGTGCTTGGCATTTACAACCTAATCTTGCATAAATTAGTAAATGTTAACTGCTATTGTTTTATCTACAGAGATGGAGCTAGCTTATTTTCCATCTCCCCAAACAAGAATGAATGCTCCTTGAAGGCAGGAGGTTCTTCCTGTTTTGTTCCCTGCTTTATGCCCCCACCACCTCCTGACGACACAAAGGAGGTGCTCAAAAATACTTATTTAATAAACAAACTAACCACTGATCACGTGCCCTTCTATTCTAAAATATAGTCCTAAAGACTTATAGTTTAGTAACTCTAAAATGGTTACCAGGGTGGGTTGGGGAAGAAAGAAATGATACCAATCTCTTCTTGAAGAAGAAAGTATCAGCAACATATTTCTTCAGTGTTTTAACTTGCCTGGCTCTGGCATTTACCAGTTGCATGGTTCAGGAAAATTACTCCACTGGAACCTCAGTTTCCTCTTTTTAGTGGAAAAGAGTAACTCCTTCAAAGGACTGTTGAAGCTTTTCTATTTAAAGTGATGCACACGACAGCATCCACAACAAAGCTTGTACTCTATTTTATTTGAATAGGTATTATTTACATGCAGACTCTGGTTTTTCAAGTGTGGGCAGTACACAATTAGCTTTCACTGTGCATTCAACCTATCTAAGTTTAAAATGAGAAAGCTGTTCTGAAGAGGTTTCAGAAAAAAAGAGCTATGGTACAGATTAAGTTTCACCAGCATGGCAAATTCTGTAATTCCCCAAATCTTCCTTCCAAGAGTTTATGTGAGAAGAATATAGGATTGTTTTCTGTATCTTCTGAAGGTAAAATAAAGCATCCAAGATATATATAACTTACATATATCCAATTTAAGAGAGAACCAAAAAGACCAACAAGCATCTGACATTAGATTTAATAGTATTTTGAAAGGTGACCCTACTGATAACACAACCACATCATGTAGCGGAAGAGAAATAGTTTATTTACATTTTTATAATATTGACATCTAAATGTCTAATACTTAACTTCATTCATTCCGCTTACTATTAATTTCCCAGCACTGAAATAAATACCCGAACAAAAATTACCTGCAAAATACAGGTAATAGGAACACTGTATTAGTAGATTTTTGGTGGTAACAATGCACACATCCTATTTTTTTACTATTGACAAGTAGCTGTTGGCAAAGCTCTAATTCATTCTTAAGTTACAAAGACAAATAATTTTACCATTGACTCGAAATAGGAAGTGGAGATATCTAATTTGCTGCAGTACTAGAGTCAATTGACAAGCAAATTCTAAATTTCATAGTAGAGTTGAAACTAGCTTCATTTTTAAAATAATGGATGTTAAAACTAGGATAGATCTTATCTACTGTAAGCACTGCCGATTTTATGGCACTGTAAGTTTCAATACTTGACACCTAGACATCAAGTTTTCAAGATTTGTAGGCTCCAGGGTCACATGGTCAAATCCCTGGTGTTCAAGGTGAGAACACCTAGACCTGGAGAGGTTAGTTCCAATAGGAACCTACTGGTTCCTACTCCATCTCTCCCAGCAGAAACAGCTAGCCAGAGACAGTGCAGATTAGAACCGGTTTTCTCTACTCTATGAAAAATCCCCACATCAGAAAAATAACTGGACATATTGCTCTTCCATCGAGTATCATGTGATCTACACTATCACCTTTCTTTTTGAAACAGAAACTTGAGTGATCACAAGTTCAAGTTCTGCTACCTTCCCGTCACCGTCTTATATAGGTGACGCTGAATCATGAAGGAGGTGGAGTCAGTAGTTGTGCATAACAAATGCCACCATTCATTAAGTATTGGAAAACTTTGGGATGTGACACCACTACCAGCTTACACAAGAGAAAAACACAAACTAAGCTACTGGCAGCAGGAACAGTGAATCACTCAACTTGAGTTAAAAAGAAACAAAGTACACCACTAACTAAATTGTATCTTTATGACTATGGAGGTTTTTTGTTAAAATTGCATCCTTCCCCTAGTTTTATACACTCATTATGTAACAAATTTTAATACACCTGATATGCATTTCAAGATGATATTTGAATTTAGATGAACTTAAGCATCCCTATACAAGAATACACTCTATACCTGTAGAGTATAATTTGCTGGTTACCCACGTTTAACAAATGTTTCACATGGTATAGTTTTCAAATGCTTTATGTGGAACATTTACCCAACCAAAACAAACAAACAAACAAAAAAAAACCAACCCCACTCTACTTAAACATGCGACACAAGTAGGAAAATGACCTCAAGCTTAACCTTAAACACAGATATAAATAAATACGGCAAAGCGGTCCATCACGATCCAGGATGCAGAAGTGTTCCCAAAGAGTGGGGGAGGGTGGTAGAGGTGCAGGGAAAGTTCAAAAGCCTGAGGTGTACGGGCGAGCGGAGAGCCATTCCTTGTGTTTTCCGCATTATGCCACCCTCGGTCGCTCAGCGGAGCGGCGGGGTGTTAACCTACAACATTCATCCCAGAGCACCCCAGCATTTCTTCACGGTGTGCAAACCCAATTGCCGGAGGAAGAGGGACTAAAAGGCCAGGCTGTGCCACTCAAGGACGTCAGACATGAAATTTCTGCCACCCCCAACCGAAATCGGAGCAATGGGTGTACTTGCGGAATGGATTTCTTGGGAAGGTCCCCTAACACAAAGGGTTGTGAGTCGGGAACCACCCCCGAGCTGAGAGTGGGACTGATCAACCCAGGCCCGCACCCCAGCTGCCAGCACCCAGCGCAGAGACCGCGCGCGACCGCGCCGCCCACGCTCCGGAAGTATTTGGAGACCCCGACTCACCCAGCCAGGGGTGACCCTCTCCCCCACCCTACGCCCTCGGCCCGAGCCCCTCACCCTGGTGATTGAACAGTCTCCATATCCTGGTGAAGAGAATTCCCATTCTCGGACAGCGGACCCCCCTCCAGCCACCCGGCCGCCTAGCCTCCCCCGGCTTAGGCTGACGGGGTGGAGAGAGACGCGCCGCAGCCTTCGCGTCCGCTGCCGCTGCTCCCGAGCTGGCCGCCGCCGCGCTTCCTAGGAACCGAAGGGAGGCCGAACCCCAGGCCGCCCAGCCGCGCGCGAGGCCCCGCCGCTCCCGCCGCGGCACCCGCCTGGCTCGCGGACATCGCCGCCGCGTTGTCTGCGGCGAGCCTCGCAGGCCACCGTCCTCCCCCAGCTCCTCTTGGGCGGCTGCGGTGTCGGCGACCACGCGGGCGGGGGACGAAAGGGGGGCGGGTGGAACCGGAAAGCGCAGGCGCACGGCCGGAGGGGAGGGGCTTGGGGAAGGGTGCTCCGCTGGCCCTCGCTTCACTAGACAACCTGTAGGCGGCGGGACTGAGTCCTGGGATCCTGGCAATGCGGGCTGAGGGTTTGGTGCAGATGGTCTCCATTGCGTGCTGTGGCTTTTCCACCCACCACCCCAGTCCGAGTTTTTTTCTCCGCAGAACCATAATGTAAACATGTTACTGAGTGCCCAGTTCCCATCCCCAACACTTCACGCACACTTCACCAAAAGTCCCGCGGCTTACATCTCAAAGACATAGAGCTCTGGCAAGAATTTTTAGAGCTTCGTATCTTCCCAAACCTCTGCCCCCACACCCAGTGGGTAAACTTACCTAGGCAGTTGTCTTATGGTCATTTTTGAACCTGAGGCTCTTCCCTCTCCAATCTCCCATTTTCATGTCAATCTTCCCCTGAACAACAATTTCAATCAAGTCACAACCATGTTTAAAAATCATTATTGGCACTAAAGCTGTTTGGCCAGGAGTCCAAATGCTTGAAATACTTGTACTCTGCAATATGACCCCAGCTGTTTTTTCCAGCTGTAATTCCCATTATTCCAAACTGGTTAAACAGATGATCAAATATTCTCTCTGCTTTTCCAGTCTTCTTATCTGTACACCTTGAACAACCGTGTCCTGTGCTATACAAGTCTTGCACTGTATTTAATCAATTCTCTACTGTGAGATACTACTTTAAAACTAGACTGTAGTGAATCAATAGGTAACTTGGCATCAGAGTTCTTGTTCTATGTGTTATTTTTTTAATTTTTATTTTTCAATTACAGTTGACGTACAATATTATATTAGTTTCAGGTGTACACTCCAATGATTTGACATTGTATAACTTAGTAAGTGATCATCCCAATAAATCTCATACCCATTTGACACCATACATTAGTTATTAGAATATATTTACTATATTCCCTATGCTGTATTTTATATCCCTTTGACTACTCTGTTATTACCAATATGTATTTTTTTAATACTTTCCTCTTCTTCACCCAACCCCCTAACCCCGGTCCCATCTGGCAACTATCAAAATGTTCTCTGTGTGTATGAGTCTGTTTCTGTTCTTCTGCTTGTCCATTTTTTTTAGATTTAATTGTTGATAGATATGTATTTATTGCCATTTTATTGTTCATATTTTTATCTTCCTTTTCCTTCTCTTTCTCCTCCTCCTTCTTGACCCTTTAACATTTCATGTAATACTGGTTTGGTGATGATGACTCCTTTAGCTTTTTCTTGCCTGGGAAGCAATTTGTATGTCCTTGGATTTGAAATGATAGCTTTGCTGGGCAGAGTATGTATTTTTTTTACCTGGCCAAGTCAGTTAAACCTCTTTAGGCCTCAATTTTCACATATGTAAAAGCAGAGGATTTGTGTCTGAGGTCTGTCTTGATTCTAGGTCACCTAATGACTATGATAATTAGTCTCTACTCCTGTTAAAAAAAAAGGGGGGAAATGGAGGTTATGTACTCCATTTACACGAAGAAACCCTTCAATGCTCCCTCCATCCCCTTCTATTCTCTTTAAGGTTGGGCAAAAGGAAGAGAAAGAAGTGGGGAGGGGCTGTAAGAGGCATTTTGAGCTGTTTTTGTCTCCCTTCTGCAAGAAGTAAGTGAAATTTAATTTTTTTAGAAAGTACTTCTGTACACTTATTTTTAAATTGTAGAAAAAGTTACAAATTTAAAAAGTATATATAAATAAATGAAATGGTACATGTCAGCCAAAATGAAAGAATTAACGTGTACTTAATGAAAAGAATAAATTTCTACAACACAAAAATCACCTACACTCCATAGTCTTTTGGACCAAATGGCAACTACATATAAATCAAGGTAAGTACTGGTCCAGGAGTGGTACAAAACACCCTTGATGCAGTCACTTAAAAATTGTTGAAGGAAAAAATAACTCAATGCTCAATAAAAGAGCAGAGAAGCTAAATAAACGAGGGAGTCTACCCCTTCCTGTTTCCAATTTTTAGGAATCTAAGTTCATTCAAAATTTTGACATATACAACCCATAACTACTCTCTCTTCTTCAATAACTTCAGAATAGTCGTTTTAACAACTTTGAAACTCGACAGCCCTCTGAATCTGCTGAAGTGTTTCTGTACTCTTCCTCAGGGATCAGCATGACCTTTATAAGGCAATAACATTCCCTCCCAGGATATGAGGAACCCTGAGGGATACTTCTTCACTTATTCCAGAGAGACCCTTCATTATGATAGAAACTGGATGCACTCTCCTAAAACTCTGCAAAATACTTTCCATTGAATCAGCCAGAGAAAGGCTAATGGCCCCGAAGTATAACTTTTCATTCTAACAGTCTCATAGGTGCTGGCAATCACATCTTTGTGGACACTTTCCCACTGCTCAGGATCTTTATTGGTCCCTATGTCTGAATTCAGACCCTTCAGAGAGACTCCATGCAGGAACATGAGAGTCTCCATGCTTTACAAGGATCCACCCACGACAGCTTTCAGACTACGATACCAGGCTTTTGCCCAATCAAGAAAGGAAAAGGGGCAGTGTCCAGATTACAACCACCTCCAATGACATGCTTTTGGGGGAATTTCACTTAACTTTCAGGCTATATAAGTCAAAATATACATGGGATTGGAAACAACAATCATCTTGCAGTGAGGACTGTATTGAGTATCATTAGAAATCATGGGTTTAACTACAACTACATTTCATCAGACTAAATTAAGGTGGGTGTCTCCCTTTTCCTGGCATGCACCTGCTGTGATAATTGCTAGGTTGGGGGTTGCAGTGAGAGGTATTCTTTGCTGGCAATGATATTTGGCATTTTCCTCCAAGGTCCGACATGGGGAAGATCCATTGTTTGGCCCTTCAGTTTGCCGGATTCCATAGTGTCCAGCACGGTAAGCTCATCATGCAAGCCTCGAAGCAGGATGCTGATGGCACAGGCCATGCCAACTCATCCAGTTCCCATGATGGAGATCTTATTGTGATGAATGGCTTCCTCTGAAGTTAAATTCTTCATAAGCTCATGCCATCCTGGACACAGGAGTAATGGGCCAAGGTCCCCTGAGTGGGATGCAGGCTGGCTGGCGGGGACACGGTGCCAACCTCAGACTCGGAAAATTTGCTCTCCCAGTGCCCACTCTCCAACTGGCCCACAGGACTCCCACTCATGGCCACTCACTCAAAAGCTGGGAGAAGAGAATGGAGGAATGCAGCAGGCAAGGCTGAGGTGCAAAAGAAGGGAGCTGGTGATGCTTGGCCACCTCCTCAGCCTGCTACTGCTTCTGTGTAAGGCCGTAAGCCGGTGGACAGCCAGTTCTTCAGTGTGGTACTGAGGCTGCGCAAGGGACGCCCAACTTGTAAGGTCTCACAGCAGCCTCTATAAAGTACACGGGTACTCGGCATTCATGGTGAATTTGTTCTGGAACTCCTGACAAGCACCGAAATCAATGAGTACTGAGTGATGAAGCATTTTCTCTTTCAGGGTTGTGTGATGACTCATACAAGTTCTAGCAAGTGCTGAGTGCTGAAACATTTTTTTTTTCATCAAAATGTGACAAGTACCGGTTTTGGCGAGGTCTGATGATTACAAGTACCGAGGTATGAGTGTACTTCTTTTTAAAAACAAATTTTATTGTATTTTTTCCATCACCATTTATCCCCTTTATACCCTCTTCCACCTCCAGTCACCCCACCCTCCCCAGCAATCACCACACTGTTGTCTGAGTGTTCATAAGTCCCTTTTCTTTCTTACTTGATCTTCCACCCCTAATCCCCTCCGAGAGCTGTCATCCTGCTCTCTCTCTCTGAGTCTGTCTCTATTTTTCTTGTTAGTTTGTTTATTAGATTCCACATAAGGGTGAGATTGTATGGTATTTGTCTTTCTCTAACTGGCTTATTTCACTTAGCATAAAGTTCTCCAGGTCCATCCATGCTGTCCTGTTGCAAAGGGCAAAATTTTCTTCTTTTTTATAGCTAAGTAGTATTCCGTTGTGCAAATGCCTATAGTTGTTTTATCTACTCATCTACTGATGGACACCTGGGCTGCTTCCAAATCTTCACTATTGTAAATAACACTGCAATGAACTTAGGGGTGCTTATATTCTTTTGAACTAGTGTTTTGGGTTTCTTTGGGTACACTCCCAGAGGTGGAATTGCTGGGTCACAAGGCAGTTTCATTTTTAATTTTTGAGGTATCTCCATATTGTGCTCCACAGTGGCATTTCTTCAGATAGGCCTGTAATGCTATGACTAATCCTCTTAGGGCTGCTTTTCCTGTGCCCCATGGATTTTTGGATTGTTGTGTTCTCATTTTCATTTGTTTCAAGGTATCTTTTAATTTCTTCCTTGATCTCACTATTGACCCATTCATTGTTTAATAACATGTTATTTAGCTTTCATGTCATTGTGTATTTTTCCGTTTTCTTCTTGTGATTAATTTCTAGTGTCATAGCATGTGGACAGAGAAGATACTTGAAATGATTTCAGTTTTCTTAAATTTATTGAGACTTGTTTTGTGTCCTAACATGTGGTCTATCCTAGAAAATGTTCCATGTGCCCTGAAGACAATGTAGATTCTCCCACTTGGGGGTGAAAGGCTCCGAAGATGTCAGCTAAATCCATCTGATCTTGTGCATCGTGTCTGGCCACTGTCTCCCTGTTGATTTTAAGGTACTTCTTGAGCTTAAGTTTTATAAACACAAACTCACTTTAATGTTTAATGTATATAATTGGCCAGCCCAGATTTCTTATTTTTAGTATGTATGCCAATTAAAATGCTTTAATTAAGTACAGATAAAAATAAGGTTAAGTTTTCTGAAATGTAACACGCCAGACCAGTAAGGAGCCTGTGCACTGCCTCCCAATGGCCCGCTGCAAGAATTCCTTGCATACGCGAAAGTGGAGATCTTGTTGTACATTGTATCCAGCTTGAGAACTTTGTCCTTGGAAAGGACTCCATTGCCTTTATGCCAGTCATGACCATGATCCACAAACTGTGAACTCAAAGCTTTCAAGAAGCTGGTCACACCAACCCCTCACCGAACACACAGTGAGCCCCGGCCCAGGGCACGCAAGGCCAGGGAAGACCCGCTCTCTGGTAGGGCAGCGGCGGCCATGCTCCCCTTGTTGAACCATTCAGGGCTTCTCTTTTCAGGCGACGATAATATTGGAACAAGTCCAGCCAGCATTCCTGCAGCAGCAATAGTACCTAGGAGAAGTCTACCTTTAACCAGGAGAACCTGGTCACCAGGAGATCCTGGAGCCTCCAGCCCAGCGTACTGTTCCCTAGTCTCAGGGTCCACAGGCTCCATATTTATAACAAAGCCACCACTACTGCGTCCAGCAACAAATGGGCCCCCGTAGAAGTGACCTGAATGAAAATTTTAAAAATCTACAATAAACTACACCTTAATTTCACCTTTCTTAGTCACACACTATCTTATGTCAGCATATAAAAAGTACAGCAGATGAATGAGACCTTGAGGCAGCCCACAGAGTTTTTAGTTGTCTGAGCTAGAGAGCTCACACATGTACAACGAAGGGTAGCAATGAGGACTGAAACATGCCGCATTGAAAAACTGTGAAAAAAGTCCTTTTCCACGAAGGGAGAGAAAATTATCGTATTAATTCACGGAGAAAAAGAGTGGAGAAAAAAATGGACTCATTACAGACAAACTGCTAAATTACTAAACTCAAGTAGGTTGAGGTATAAAGGAACAACCCTAGTCTTGTTTTAACTAGCCTGGCAACCTGGATTTACATCAAACTTCCAGACAGTCCGTTGATTGCCCCCGAAGCACTAAGAAAAGAATGTTCACATCTCCAGACCACCTGATACCCACTATCCAAACCACTGGTCATCTAGACAATTAACATCTCAGACCACTTCAGAGTCTAAGAACGTCGGACTCAATGCTGGTGGGAATTCAGAAGCATCTCAAAAACAAAATGACTTCAAAAAGGTGGGAATGTAAACTGGTACAGTCACTATGGAAAACAGTATGGAGGTTCCTCAAAAAAAAAATTAAGGATAGAATTACCATATGATCCAGCAATCCATCTTCTGGGTATCTACCCCAAAATTTTGAAAACATTTATTCATAAAAATATATGTATCCCTATGTCCATTGCAGCACTATTCACAGTGGCCAAGACATGAAACAACCAGAGTGTCCTCCAGGAAATCACTGGATAAAGGTGTGGTACACACACACATATGCACGCACACACACACATATCATGGATTACTACTCAGTTATCAGAAAAGGTAAAATACTGTCATTTGCGACAACATGGATGGACCTTGAGAATGTCGTGCTAAGTAAGTTAGATGGAAAAAGTCAAGAACCACATGATTTCACATGTATGTGGGATATAAAATTGAGTGCAGCGAATGAACAAACAAGACAAACAAGAACTGGTAGACAGAGACAACGGTATGGTGGTTACCAGCAGGGAGGGAGCTGGGGGAGGTAGAAAGGGTGAGCAAGGTCAGATACCCGGTGACGGAAGGAGACCTGACTTGGGGTGGTGAGCACACAGTGCAGTGTACAGATGATGTGTCATAGAATCGTACACTTAACAGCTATATGATTTTATTAACCAATATCACTCCAATAAATTTAATAAAAATTTAAACAAAAAAAGAATGCAGGACTGATTCTTCTTAAGAATGTACTTTCTAGCCCTGGCTGGTGTGGCTCAGTGGATGGAGTGCCGGCCTACAAAGCAAAGTGTCACCGGTTCCATTCCCAGTCAGGGCACATGCCTCTGTAGCAGACCAGGTCCGCAGTAGGGCGCCCTCGAGAGGCTACCGCATGTTGATGTTTTCCTCTCCCTTTTCCTTCTCCTCTAAAAATAATTAAATAAAATCTTTTTTTTTAAAGAATATACTTTCTACTACAAGAACCCTCAGCTTTTCTTTTTTCTTCAACACACCATGGGTATTGCCTAGTTGTGTTTCTGGTTGCAATCTCTAAGACCCTTGAATAAATCATAATCATTTATTTCTAGCAAAGTCTCCCAGAGTCTTTTTGAGTTTCTTTGACACATATGGTGTTATCATCATGTGATCCAAAGAATGCTCCACTTCAGTTCCAGGGCCACCACTGGATTTGAGCAAGGCCACTGCTCATGCCCACTGTGCTCTGTTGTCCCCAACGGCTCTGGGATTCCAGTTATGAATCCTCTCGGTTTTTGAACCTCTCTGCCTTGGTTGAGGTCCAGACCTTTATTCTTGGGTCCTCCAATACCGGGTGCCCTATTTTTAACTCTGTTACAAATGGATAATCCCATTCTGGAATGCCAGCTGGATTTATGGTCCACCTTCTGCTAAGTATTTGTCTAGGTGTACTCTGATATAAAGGGCAATTTGGAGTTACCGTGGCCCCTCTGGATTCTGAAATTAGTATGTTTATAGGCACAATTAGAGAATCTTAGAAAGTTAAAGAAGTTAAATGAAGAGAAGCATTGTTCAATCGGTATTTAGAGGCCTCTAAGAAACCGAAAGATTCAAAGATAGACATCTCTTTTGTCTTTTTGTCTGGCCATGACAGCTTTCAGGGACATTTTTCTTTAACATGGAAACTTCTAAAAAGTTCCCAGAAGCCCTGGCCAGTGTTGCTTCATTGATTGGACCATTGTCCCCTAACAGAAAGGTTTCGGGTTTGATTCTGGGTCAGGGCATACAGGTTGTGGGTTCAGATCCCTAGTACCTAACAGAGGCAACTGATGGATGTTCCTCTCTTGCATTGATATTTTTCTCTCTCCCTTCCTCTCTCTAAAGAGCAATGAAAGAATGTCCTTGGGTGAGAATTAAAAAAAAAGGTAAAAACTTCCTTCCCTCAAAATCTAGCTAGCTGTATATACAAACATTTTGGTCACTCCTCCTGTGCCTTTTTTAATAAAATGGGACCAATGTAGCCAAAATAATTTAAAATTCTAATAGCCATTAAGGGAAAACTTTAAGTCCACCTCAAGGGGCCTCCCTTAAAGAGAGAATTCCAAACCTCTCTGAAGGCAATGGAATTCATTCTCTGATATTCAGAAGCATCTCAAAAACAAAATGACCTCAAAAAACACGTCCTAAAAGGAGTCTGAAAGAAACTTTGGCCACCTGAGCAGGTGTTTTAGTCTTTTACTGTTCCTCCTACCCGAAACATGACACAACATTTGAAAGGATTTGATAACTTTGGAGTTAGGAAATTGGCAAAATTGGAAGCTAAAGATTCAGAGCCTGAAAGGAATGTTGTTAAGGCCTTCTCCCCTAAAGTAAGATAAAACTATGTACCCAGAGGGAGAGAAGGAAGTTAGGAATGATGTGGTTGGATGGGTAGACCAACCTGTGGGGTCACTGAGATTACAACCTAGTTTGGGGGAAGTGAGAGCAGCTGCCCTTACCTTAAGGATCTTTTCCAAACCAGAAACGCAACTCTAGAAGTAGTTCAAAATTCCACTTATCTTTACCATCCTCAGTTCCTAAGACTGAAGAAAAAATTGGAAAGAATAATTGTTTAAAGCACAAACTGATGCTTTGGCTCCAAGGCTCCTCGCCAAGGAACAATACAAATCTTAATTGTCTTTACCACAAGTATTACTAAGAAATAGGCTTAGCCAAGTGAATGAATAAACTTAACTTAGTCCAACTATTAATGAATTGGTGGGGTCTTTTTTTTTTTTTACCTTACCATACCTGTCTCAATGACAAATTTTATTTTACTTTTTGTTTTTGTTTTTCAAGATTTTGTTTATTTCTAGAGAGAAGGGAAGAGAAGGAGAAGGAGGGAGAGAAATATTGATGTGCAAGAGGTGCACCAATCAGTTGCCTCTCGCACGCCCCCAACTGAGGACCTGGCCTGTAACCTGGGCATGTGCCCTGATTGGGAATCGAACCCTTTGGTTCGCATTCCAGCACTCAATCCACTGAGCTACATCAGCCAGGGATTAATGCTGAAATTTCAAAATGAAGACATCAGCTCTCTGGTTGCATCTGCTTATACATATGCATGTATGTTTACCTCTGAAGGATATTGCTAGAATTGGTTTATAAAATGCTCTGTTTAATTGGGTTTAAAGGACTTAAGCACTTATATAAAAATTCTCAAAAATATAATAGAAAGGAACCCAGGTGCTTTTCAGAATCATGTGTTTTGGGAAAATATTTAATATTGAAGCTAATTTGAGTTTGGTTTGGTTAGCTAGGCATGTCTTTGGAGTTATTAGCCCTAAGTATAATACTTTTATTCTGCTTGGGTTTATTAGTCAAATAAGTTCATGTTATCTTGGTCGCAGAACTTGTCAGCAAGAAAAATAACTTAGGATGATGGAATTTTTATAAGTAACCCAAATGTAATTATTGAGAACAAGTTAAATAAATAGACATAGATGGAATAAGTTTTTAGGTGAACTTTTCAGCATTATTTACGTTTTATGGTATGTCTATTTAGTTTCTCAAAATCTTTTGGTAACTTGAAACCTTACCGTTTTGACAAGTTAAATTAAATGATAAGTCAAATTAAAATCATAGACTATCTAGGTCATTTCTAAATAAGATAAAATATTGAAACATTAATTGTTAAAGAAGTTTCTCTACGTTTTTTGACTCCTCATTGCAGAGAAACTGAAAGATAAACTTGGATTTATAGTATGTTTTGTGCTTTGTTAAGAAAGCACATGTTTCTAAACATTATGAACTGTCTGCCGGTATTTCTTCTCTGGGGAATCACCACGTGGCAGACGACGCTGGCAGGTGGAAGGGCCCTCGAGTGGGAGGCCGCAGCCTCAGTGGATTTGGGAGCGGTATCCAAGGCTAAGGTTGAGAACAGGGTCAGCTGGAGTGCAGCTGTGGAGCTCGCAGAGGTGAGGCCAACAGCAGGCCTAGAATGAGGAGTGAATCCGGGTCACCAGTCAGGGTCCCCTGATCAGGGACATGAAGGTTCAGCCACTAGAGGAGATCTATTTCTTCTCCATGCCGATCAAGGAATCTGAGATCACTGACTTTTTCCCGGGGCATCCCTACAGGAGAAGTATTAAAGATTATGCTGTTGCAAAAGCAGACCCACCCTGGCCAGAAGTTGTTCAAGGCATTTGTCACCATTGAGGACTACAATGGGCAAGTCGGTCTGGGTGCTAAGTGCTCCAAGGAAGTAGTCTCTGCCATCTGTCAGGTCGTCACTGTGGTCAAGCTCTCTGTTGTCCCCGTGTGACAAGGCTACTTGGGGGACAACATCAACAAGCCCCACGCTGTCCCTTGCGAGGTGACTGGCCACTGTGGCTCTATGCTGGTGCACTCCCTCCAGGCCCATGGACACAGGCATTGTCTCGGCCCCTGTGTGCAAGAAGGTGTTGATGACAGTTGGTATCGACAACTGCTATACCTCAGCCAGGGGCAGAACTGCCACCTTGGGCAACTTCGCCAAGGCCACCTTTGATGTCACCTCCACGACCTACTACAGCTCTCTCACTCCCATCTCTGGAAAGAGACTGTGTTCACCAAGCCTCCCCTACAGGAGCTCAATGACCACCTTGCAAAGGCCTGCCCCAGAGTTTCCATGAAGAAGACCCAGGCTCCAGATGTGGCCACCACATAACTCTATTCAAGAAAAATAAAGCGGTTAAGTCTGTTTATTTATTTATACACACACACACATACACAATGCACATATATATATCAAGAGCCTCTATTTCCAGAGGTTATGAAATATACTCATAAATATTCCAATCTAAAGAATGCTAATTACTTACCTTTCAGTTGTCATTAGAAATTAAGGTTTTTAGGGTTAAGACTTTCAATGAATATGAAAGGAAATAATATGTATTTTCAGGAAAGAAGATATAAGGTATTGAAATGCATTCTTGAGGAAAGATTCATAAAAAGTTACCTTGGAAAGAAATTTTATGTGAGATAAAACTGGATAAAATTGAGTAACTTTGTTACAAGAGTTTTTTAAAAATAAGCTTTAATATCAATATTGTACTAAACCTAATATTTTTTCATCTGTTAAAGCACAAGTTTTCAGGGATGATTGGTCCGCTCTTGATATTATGAAATTTTTCTGTCAAGAAAGCAAAGATTCTGCTTCATCAAAATAATTTCTGTCACCTTGATCAGGTCTTTAATTAGTTAAGAAAACAGGAAAATGTGACCCATCATCAAAAGAAAAATCACTGAACAGAAATAGACCCAGGCACAGGGAAGCTAAGTGACCGCCCCAAGCTCAAAGCTTGTTACTTACGGATCCAGGCTTTGAACCCAGGCGAGAGTTAGCGCCCACGCTGGAACCTCTGTGCTACTCTGCATGTCGTGTGGCAGGACAAACAAGCTGTTTCCACAGTCTGTCTTATTATTGGAGATGTGCTGATGACAAGAGAGGTGGCTTCAGGCATGCGGCCGGGTAGAAGGGGAGATGGCAGTGAGCTGCAGTTCCTCCGGCTCGGCGGTTCGGACTGTTGGGTGCACTGCCTTGATCGTCGGGGCAGCCTCGCACAGTATTTTAATAACTCAGGGACCGTTCATTCAGCCAACAACCATTGTATTCTAGGCATTGTCTCGTGTGCTTCAGAGGACTATCATCTTAAAAGCATTTAATATATGTATTTTTAGATAAAAGTACTTTAGAGAGAAAAGTTACAATGAAATTTGGTTTATTCACCTTGCAGTTAGGTCTAATACTCTGCCCTGCCTATTTTCTAGGACAGTCAGACGGATGAAATGTGATAAACCTTGTGAAATAACTTGGCTGCAATAAATCACTGTATAATTCTAAAGCAGTGATCATAATCAGTTTTCAACTGATTTCAACTGACTTGTTTTCAACTTCTTGGTCACTGCAATGAGGGAAAAGTCAAATGCTGATCAAGTCACAGCATGGACAACTGACCCCAAGCGCAAGGAACTCATCATATGCCCAAGGTGCAGAATGCCTCTGGGAGCATCCGATAACTGCTACATTAAATTAACCACTTAGGGGTTCCTTCTGATCAACATGGTCTATCTAGTTTATTTTCCTATATTGTACTCAATCCTATCTCACACGTACATTGTAAAATATTCTATTTCATGAGTGTATGCATTTAACTTACAAGCTCCTTCCTAACACTACAATCCTTTTGTGATCTCTCCCAACACCTAACAGTGTAGTCAGGAAATAGTTATTTAATTTAACCTGTGTTTTGAGGGTAAATGTTTAGACTCTTTCTTTTTTCTATAATAAATAATATAAAGGAGAGGTATAATGCTGGTTTCAGTGTTTTTTTTCATTTATTATATAAAAGAAAAAAATTAATGCAGTTGGTTTGTACACATTGAAATTCCATAAAACAAATCCATAGAAATTAGTATACTATATGCATGCACTCTGCATTTTCTTTGTTCAATGTTTTACTTCACAAAAATAACAACACATTTTTTTCCTTTAAAGCCACTAAAGCAGAGGGAGAACATGCAGCACTGTACACATTTGCATAGTATATTTTACCCAGCATGCCTTGGAAAATGCTACACATTTACCTATATAAGAAAAATAAAAGAGGGGTAAATTATCAAAATAATAACTGAAGTTTAAAGAAAGAAAAAATTACGCGACGAAGGTGATTGCCCCCCGCACTTCGTAGCTGGCAATACAGCAATAGTTTGGGATACCAACAGCCCTCTCAGGATAGTAGGGAAAACTTTCTACATCAATTGCTTATTCATTTTTATTAGTAGTAAGTTTCTGTTTTTTCCCCTCCCACCACCCCTTTAAAATAAAAAAGCTAATAATGGCTTTATGTTTCAAAATAGTATTCAGTACAGACAAACTGAAGAATCCCTAATCACTTTTTTATTGTTGGGACACTTTTTATTTATCATTCTGACTTTAGGCTGTGAAAAATATAAAGCACTTCCAACATGTCTGAAATTCAGAGGAACTCTACGAGCTTACTTGCTGTTACTTTTCTGTAGTTGTGATTGAAGAAGAAATAAGAACAGTAAATATAGTATGAGTCTTATCACAAAATAAAATTTAATAAATTTTACGGAAGGGAATAAAGTAAAATAAGTTACATCCACAGATTTCAGGTTATGAAGCAAATTGCTGGAAAAGTATTCTGCAGCAAGTTAGAAAGATGATGAGTGAAATATATATGATAAAACTGAGAACTAAAGCTATATCTTTTTAAAAAATACAACTTCCAATTTTAACAGTGAATTTGTTGCAAGTTTGTGCTATAACAAATGTGCTTCTTTCTCCTCAATCTATTTTCATATTATTGGCAAAATATATATATATATCTTTATAACTTTGTACTGTACAATATATGTTTTGCTACATTATTTTTCTACTGCTAACACAGATTAGAAGTAACAACATAGATTTATTTTGGCAATAAAATGCTTTCATTTTAATAACATCCCAGAAAATATTGTAAGGCATATGAAAAACAGTATGCAACAATATAGCATTAATGGTCCTGTATCTTTAATAATCCCTTATGCATACAGAATTCACACTGATTTCAGTTAAAAGTGTGTGAGGCTGGCATGCGAGTGGGGTAAGAGTGGCCCCTACATAAATATAGACACAGCCATTTGTTGAGAAATTTAAGTGTTCAAAACATAACCAAAACACTTACCAAGTATTGCAAAGGTAGAGGCCAGCTACTTTTGGTTCTTAAATAGTTCTCATTTTAACTCATAATTTTCAAAGAGGAAGCATCAGTGTATTTTCCAAACCACTCTGAATTCATTAGAAACATTTTTTATAATTTTCTGCATTTTACATACATTAAAAGAAACAAAGGAAAGTTTCATTGTAACTCTGAAACTTTTCAGTGTAACTATGACTCCCCCAAACTAATTGCCCTTCACTCCTTTATACATTTTTTCATAGTAAGTAGGAGTTACAGCCCTTAGTCAAGATTATCTGATGATATATTGTCTAGTCTTCTGATAATGTCCCTCGATCGTATGAAGCATTTGGGAGTAAATCATCTACAAGCAGACGGAGATAGTTGTTATACGAGGATGTATTTCCTTTGAGAATGTTTTGAGAAAAGAAACCTTCAGAAAGTAATTTTGAACGCTCTAGCTCTCCGTCCTTGTAAAGCGACTCTGCTATTTGACTCACTTGACTGTGTGAGTGAAGGACAAGACAGCGGCCCCTGCGGTCTGCCCTCTGTTGCTCCGGCTGCTTTGACCCCGACTGCCCTTTAAGAGAGCCGCGCTGTTCTCTGGCCTGTAGACCCAGCTGGAGAAAGCAGCTTAGTACCAGCTAGAGTATGAACAATATTTAAAGATATGTGGAGCTAAGCAAATGAATTTTATTATATAATTTCCTATAATGTGTTCATCCATAGAGTCATTCAAAGATGAGTTTTATATAATTAAAAAGAAAACAACAACATGCAACATTGTCATGAAAGACAAAGGCAGAACTAGAAAAGAAATGAGGGGTCCATTCCCATTTATTTGAAATGTTTTATAAAGTTCTTTTCAATGACATGGGAGTCCAACAAAATGTGTAGTCTTACCCAGGAAATGCCTAGGTATCCATAGAAGTCAAGGTTCGACGAGATTGGAATTCACACGCCAGCTGCACTTGAACAGCAAGTACCCAGATCTGCTCTCTTTCAGGCTTAGAGCGAGATGTTATAACAAGCTACACACAAAGGCAGTTCCCCTGCAGTGCGATCTGCTCCCTGTGGTGAATGACTTATTTCATTAACCTTGCCTTCTAATAAATAGTGAACCAGTTCAAAGAAAACTTCACGAACATGGAAGAAATGAAAGGGTATCAAGAGCATTTCGGAAACAGTTTAAATTTAAAGGGAAGGTATATTTTAACAATTTATGTGTTTAGCTTTGCAGCAAGGTTAGCAGTAATAGCGATAAATTTGATCACTGCTTATTGAAAAGTGTTTTTCTCTTTAAAGACAGCTTGTCTTCTCTAGAGAAGAGGTAGTATAAATATCAACATATAGGGCAATTTCTATGGTGGTATTACATTGTTTTTATTTTTAACAAATACCAAAATAAAATTGTATAACTAAGAAAATACACTAGCATGCAAATCAAAGTTATCTAGAAATATTCTTAATTGACATCCTGGGTCTCAACAACATTTTATGATATGTTCATTCAAAGAATTAAAATTTGCAAACCAACTATTGGCATGGTTTTCTTTTCTCCCTCCCTTTCACTGTCCTAGCTCCTATTATGAATTTTAAGGCCCCACACAAAAGACAAGTTCAAGTATGCAGGTATGAAAAGAGGTTAACATTCCAAAAATACAATTTGCAAACAACAACAATAATAAATAAAGTGATTCACAAATTATTTAAAGGGAACAAATAATTTGTTCAGAATTTGTTTTATGTTTAAAAAATTCACTTCCTTAAGGACTAAGTGCCATGAAATATTGTCACATAATTAAGATTCTCTTATTAGGAAAGACTATCAGTCTAAATTGTTCGTTTCAATTTTCTTCCCAATAGAACTGTATAAAGATAAGAGAGAACTGTGAGTCGTTTATAAACATTTCTAAGTGTTGCTTTAAATATTGGAGTAAACAAGATCACATTATTGATTATAATGCTGAAGTCATATTATAGCCTTGAGAATTAATACCAGTATTGACAAAATGCACTCCTTTTGTTCCAGGACTATATTTCTACATTGTCACATGAGTCTGCACTGTTACAAGTTCAATGACTGAAATTACAGAAAATGTAACTTACATATTCTGAAATCCCATATACTGAAATTTCAGAATATGTGGTTTATACTACAAGTCAAAACAGCTTCAAAATACTATAAGACTTCTTTCTCCTGCTTATCATTTGCTATTTTCAAATGAAATCAGTTAAAAACAAATTACTTGTAGAATATGTATTTTCCAAAGGTGCTTGATGTGCTTGGCAAAAATAAAACTTTTCATTTAGTATATATCTGTATTTTAGTATCATTTACACAATAAACTCTAAGGCTAAAAAAAGGAAAATGCATCTCTTACTCATTTGGAGAAGATAAACATTACAAAAGGAATGGGAAAATATGCCATATCAAAGTAAAATTTTAAATATATCTATCAAGAAAATATACATTATACCCTTTCCAAGATTGTTAGCTTTGGAATAAGATGCAAAGCAAGACAGATGTGGACACTTCGTGGTAAATGACAGGTTGGTTTGTGCAGATATTAAACGGACCTCTCTCTTTATCGGCATGACACGGAAGACTTAGAAACAAGGCTTTGAGAGGCCTTTTAAAACAAGTGATTTATTTAAAGTTGAAAGAATATGGTAATCTTGCTGACTAGGAAATATATGTAAATGCTGTTATAGCTACCTGCCATAAAATGTAAATATCTTAAAGTAGTTAAAGGACTGGATTGCTAATGCTACTACAGAAAAAGCAGAACAGCTGTCTAGCCTAAATTTATACACCTTGGCGCACTCTTTGCAATTAAATACTTTAATGAGCACAAACAAGAAACCAGTAAAGCATCTAGAAAAATGTTTTGGCTAATGTTTTCTTTCTCATGCAGATATGTGCTGTACATGTAATAAATATATCTTGTTTGCTGGAAAATGCTCTTCTGTGCTCTACCCAAATATTCAGTAATGGCAGTTTACATGTTTATTAAAGTGCCTAATGGATACCGCTCTTTTAAATGTCTTAACTGAAAGTTCTGTAGGCTTCACTAGATGACAAAAGAACTACATAAGCCAAGATCACATGTTAACTTTTAGAATTTACTGAGCCCCTAATTTTGAATTGTATCAAATATTTGCGACAACTTACATAATGATAGGCATCCTCATTATCAGTGACACAGGTTCATAATGCAGTACGCACGGTGAACACGAGGGGAGGGGAGGTGGGACATTTGGAACACGGATGAGGACATGTATAATTCGTAAAGAATATGGAACTTATTTTCACGGTAAGGAAAATTATTTAACTGGTGCATGCTTCGAGATTCTAAATATTGAAAGGCTTGGTGGGGGGGATACGATAATAGAAAATGAATTATTCTTGTTTTCAAAAAATAGGTTTTATGACATGTACCAGTACAAAAGGACTTTTATGCGTGGTCCAATTGGGGCTTTAGAAAAACACATGCATTGTAGACTTTTAGAAACAGGACCCTTTTCCTAAAGACATGTATGTATTGTATAAAACGGTCAATTTCAATAATTTCTTGGATCATAGTGAATCTAAGTCTTCCTTAAAAATATAGGACAGAAGGTCACCAATTCCATGATTACAGCCACTGGAAAAAATATGAAGACTTAATATGTGAAGAGGAGTGTTGATTAGAAATAAGATGCCTCAACTGCAAATTCTTTATAATTCTTTGCAATAAAAATGCTATTATATTTAGTGAACAAATATATTCTGAATCTATGAGTTTATTTTTATTGCAAGCCTTTAAATTCACTTGTTTTCACATTTTCAATTAATTGTTTTGTATAAACACATCTTTCAATATCAAAATTGAATGTGTCTATATAAAACTAACATCTTTAGCATAATCATAAAGAATTTCGGTGAAGGGCTAGAGCATTCAGATATTCAAAGACAAAGACTGAGTGAAGCAATGAAAAAATACTCAATTGTGTCTGGTGGGAACTACTGAACCCATGTCTGTAGTAAGTGGAGGGATCAAGTCCCACCTGGAGATGTCCAGCTTTGCACTCAGGAGGATCTGGGTCCACCCTCGCTGCCTGACTGCAGATTCCTGGATGTGCTTAGT
The DNA here is from genome assembly GCA_004027735.1 of Carollia perspicillata. Lineage (NCBI taxonomy): Eukaryota > Metazoa > Chordata > Mammalia > Chiroptera > Phyllostomidae > Carollia > Carollia perspicillata. The sequence goes on from PVKM010010811.1 coordinate 29,828, forward strand.
TGTGCTCGGATTGACTGAAATGGAAACAACGCCCCATCTTCCCTTTCATATACTCAGCTACGACTGGGCTTCCCTTGACTCTTTCTCACTGCAAAAGAAATTTTGAGACTTTTTGCCAACTTCAAAAGAGCTAACAGTAGTGACTAAACAAAAAGCAAAACACTTTGAAACAACATCTGTGCCAGGAAGAAAAATATTAAAACCTTGAGGAGACTGTATAATTTCTGCATTAATTTGAGATTTTTTGGCACTATCAATATATTTGGTAAGTTAGAAAAGCCATTCTGGCAACACTAACATGTATTAAAATGTGTGTATGTTCCAACTTTAAGGGTAAATTTAACTTTCAGCAAATAAATGCCATAGCTGGTTTTGGCTTCTATCAGTATTTTGATATCCTCATTAGTTTTTTTCAGATTTTTTTAAAGGGATCACAACGTGCTCAAGTAGACTTTCTAGTCAATTCACCCAAATTCCAACAGGAATTGGTTTATAAATTGGTTCCAACTGGAACTGGTCATTTGGAATTTCCAGCATGGGAAATTATTTTATATGTGCCTCAGTAAGTACCCTAAATTACAAATTGATGTGTCTAAATCTAATGAAGAAAATAAACGTACTGTTATGTAAATGTTGCACTTAAAATATCTATATGATTGGGCATCTAATATCCATCCAGACTTAAGGGCATAATGTACATTTTTTTTTTTTTGCCCCTTACTTAGCATCCAATGACAGCAGCCTATAAACACAGTAAATACTGTGCCGTACTTGCCAAGTTTAGATGATGGGTTTATCCTAGCAGTGCTATGGCAAATTGTCAACAAATGAATTTTTTGTTTGTGTCTGCAGACTCAAAGCCTGTGTCGGGAGTCATGGCTATATCCCCCAGGTGATCCTCGGCTCCTGTGGGGTTTGTAAGTGTCCTGGTATGAGTCAGGGTAATCTTCTTCCACGAGAGGGTAATGATCTCGGCTATGCTGGGAACTGGAAGACAAGCGATTCCTACTCTTCCGAGCCCTTTCATTGTGATAGTTTTCATCAGAGGTCATTAGACTTCGTCTTTCAATTGGAGAGTTCTCTGTGGAGTGGTTGCTGTGCCTCACACGCTGACTCTAAAAATATCAGATAGTGCATTGATTAAATGATGTCAGCTTCATTCATCTAGAACATGTACATGTGTGTACAAACAGTAGGATCCATACAATAAGATGCTGAATATCCGACTTAATACAGCATTTTGATGCACAAATGGTCTGCTCAAAGTATCTGATCTTATTTATTTGGGACATAACATGCAAATATGCCAAAATGCTGATAGTTTATGAATTTAATTACATAATGCTGCATGATTATGCTTCTTATTAAAATACAGAATTGAAAGTTAACAGCTGAATAGAACTTCACATATTTAGGAAGACCTAATAATTCCGCTTCTGCTGCAAAAATGAGGGGTATTTTACTATTGGCAAATAAAATTCAGAATAGCATCTGCAATTTTATTTCTCTCTTGAACTGATAAAACCTTTCTCGCCTATGGTCATACACGTTGCCTTTAACTATCTGAATGTTCCTTATACCATTTAAAGCTAGTTTAATGCAACTATGATTCGTGCTCATAAAATAATGCATTTGTTTCTGCACCCTACATAAATGTAATACTCTTTCTGAAGGAGCATACAACAATTGTATAGTCAACTAATCGACACATTTACAAATCTTGCTTCCTCAAGTGAAATGTCCTCCAAAAATAATCCTTAGATATAAACTAAATTCCCCTAATACCATTGATTGAAATTACCTTTAGACACTTATTTAATCACTCAGAAAATCTCATTCAACATTTTTCTTCAGATCATGGGAAAACATGTATCATCACTGCTGTGTCTACCTGCTTAGAAGGGTCACCTCAGTTGAGAAACAGGATGGTGATAAAGCCAAAGATCCAGGTACATTTCCTCTAAAAGACACTCACCTTCACACGGAAGGAAACTCGGTCAACAGACACAGCCTATGCCTTTAACCTCACCGGGATCTAACAATTAAACGCCATGGTTACCAGGCGAAATAGGTCACAGGATACAAGTGAAACTGGGAGAACCACTCTCGGTGGACGTTTTAGAGATGATGAGTCAAGAGTGTTGTATTTATAGACAAAGTACAACATTTCATTTCTATGTACATTTCAGAAGCATATGGTCTCATGCACCCCTTTCTCATCCCACGGTGTACAATTTGGAGCCAACCCAAATTAGTCGGTGGAGATGCCACACTCAGAGCAGCACACAGGCAATGAAACAAGGCAAGGGATAGTCCTGGTGCATACATATGTACTGTGTATTGTATATACTATTGTATATTGTATACAGTATATATGTATATTGCACAGTAGCACATTTCCCATGTTCACTTCCAGCCTGAAAAGCTATTCACTTATATGGCAGTTTTTCTGCTGACAAAGATGCCATTTTGTAGCAGAGTAATACAGTTATAATAGCATTTCAGAGAGTGCCATTTATCTCAGAGCTAACTCTACATGATCTTCAATTATGACGATCATTATAATCCATTAATACAAAACTATCATGATGCAAGAGGGTTCAATTGACTACCTGCTCCTCAGTCAGCTGGGGATTTGGCCACATTCCAGCAGCTGCTTGATAAATGGTAAATAATAATTGGTGTAGAAAGGCAAGATTCACTTTGTATCATAATGCCTCTGGCTCCCCGCATCTAGCGCAGCACCAGAATAACAGGGGAAGAGCCTGTGTTTGTCCCCAGCTTCCCTAGAGGACATCTGCCATAGCTGCTGACCAAGGTGGGTCCCATGCACCTCCAAGATAACTCAGGGATCTGTCCCTGTTTCCCAACACAGCGGTTCTACTTGTGGCACATCCTGTATCCATTGGGCAAGCTAGAGGGCCCAGCAGCCTGTGGGGCGGGATCAGTTAAACGCAGTCAAAAGGGTCATTTGTCCCAGAATATTTTACTTAGCTTGTCACTACCGTATCATCCTTGAGAGGTGACACAGAGAAACAATGGACAGTCGCACTGCATAGGTGTTAGTTTCCAGGCAGAGTCTAGACATAGAGGGATTCCGTTATCCAAGTGAAAGCCATTCTAAATTAACAGAGAGCAAAGTGCTAAAGGAAGGGCCACTTTCTGGCTCACTTTGTGAAGGGCAGACCATGATTAAATAATGTTTTAGATTGTTTAATATGATGGCCATGCACGGTTCCCTCTTCAGATTAAGGACAACCCCAGTCGCGATCCCAATCCCGCTCCCTACTGAATCCCAAAGGAAAGATGTAAGAGCACCAGTGAAAAGTGACAGTACCTGCAACCCAGAAATTGCCGTGGGGTAGGGGGAGAGTGCTGTGGAGCCCAAGTTCCTTCCGAGCAGCGGGGTCATGGGCGTGCTGCTGGTTGTGTGGGTGGCGCGCCAGTACGCCTCCAGGTACTCTCCCAGGTGTTCACAGGCATCCTCCAGCTGGTTCTCATCCAATATAACATCAAACATTTCCTGCAAGGAAAGTCCATTTTATTTACACTTCATGTTTTAGGCAATGAAGCCTAAAATACTACTTAATGCAAATCATAGTGTGTCTCATGTCCAGTAGCAAATATCAGATGCCGGGGGCCGTGCAGGCAGTTTCTGAAGTCAAGTCGAGTGAAGAGCTGCAGAGGTAACCACGTGCAAACTCGGACATGGATGTAAAAATGGGAGTGCTCATTGAATATTTAGAGCTGTCATTATTTAGCAGAAAAAGATGAGGTAAGCACAAAGGTGTTATAAGTAGAATATAGTGAAAAGATAACGTATTCTCACCTTCATCCGTATCTTCCTATAGAGTTTGTATAGAGTCATGTACTTAGTTTGTACATGAGAGAAGCAATGAATGGTGCTGAAAGAGGGGTTCTAAACTGTTTCGGGTAATGACAATATCATTGGAATACAGATTTCAGCTCCCCAAGTAATTCTGCTGAAGGAAATAATATTTACTTAGATAATTTTCAGACTGTTTGTGAAAATGATATTATCTGTCTCATGATAAAGCAGTATGGAAAGAAGGTTTAGGATTAATACTAGAAAATCACATTACAGTGATTTCTGCTAACAGAAGATCATTGTATGAAATCTGGGAAATGGTTAAGGAAGGACAAGAACCAGGAGATTTAACGTGGGAGGGGAGGGGTGTCACACAAGAAGGAACTGGTGCCCATGTTTCTGGCAGTAACTACCTCCTCTGGCTTATAATGAAGAAGCGCTCTTCTGCCCCAGAGGAGCAGAGTGGCCCCTCTGTCACTGCAATGTGATGGGGAACACAGACAGAATACCCCTGGGACACAGATTGCCTAGAGGGACAGTCAGAAACCACGGCAAAGAGAAAAGCCACTCCACAGGTGAGTGAAAGCACACCCCAGCTACTGACAGTTGGACCTGCGCCTTCTCTCTCCCACCACCTCCAC
>PVKM010010812.1:0-34304 GCA_004027735.1 Carollia perspicillata
TCCAGAATGTCTCCAGAGGAACATGAGAAAGTTCACGAGGTTGTAGACAAATGTCTTAACTGATCTAAGAAATTTCTTTCTCTCTCTATTTCTTTCTCTCTCTTTCTTTCCCTTCCTTCCTTCCTTCCTTCCTTCCTTCCTTCCTTCCTTCCTTCCTTCCTTCCTTCCTTCCTTCCCTCCTTCCCCAAAAGTGTTAGTGCTGATACTTGAACAGAACTGCATTCCTATTTCTCAGATCAACTTTACCAGCTTTCCTAAGCAGTCTCTGAGGAAGCATCAGCCTGGTCCAAGGGAAATACAAGATGAATAAGATCCTGTCCCAAAAACTTCCCTGTGAAAAATGTCACATAGATTTTAGTGCTAAGAAAGCTTTGTTTCCAATGTTGAAAGGCATGTTATTTCTTTGGAGATTCAGAACTAAATAACAGCTACTATCCTTCCTTTAAGCAGGCTTGCTAGAAAGCACCAGGTTGACCCATTTTGTTAGTGTATTTGACATTCCCTCCTCTTCTCTTTGATGGGTTTTTGGTATTTTCACTCTGACATTCCAGGGCACTGACACCATAAAACAATGACACCACCAACACCAGTAACAACTATTATTACCAATATTAATTAAATGCATTATGTTTTAGGCTCCATGATTTGTATGCATTTTATTATTTTACAGAGTGACTCTGTGAGGTGGTTGAGTAAACAAATGACAGCCCACAAATGAAGACTGAAGTTTAGAGAAATAACTTGCATCCTCAAGATCATATGACTAAATAGATGAGACATTGCATATTCAAACTCATGTCTGTATGACTTCAAAGCCCAGAGTTAACCTGAGTGCTACACTCTACATGTCATATTTTAGGGCACTGGAGATCTCCTCTGAAAAGGGGTGAACCACACACTGTGGGTAATGTGGAGGTACCCTGCTGCAGGAAGCATCAGTGAAGCTGAATCTTCAGATTCACCCCTGGCAGAGCTTCACCTGGGGTGCCTGAGTATGGCAGGGTTATGAGTATAAGTCCATTCTTGCCTCATGACAGGGGACTCTTCTAGTGGGTTCCTTTGGCTCAGAGACACCTTATTGGCTTAGCTGAGATGTTCATCAACTTTTAGCTGAGGTGCTAACTACCCAACCCATCCTTCTCTCCTTTCACAGGTGTGAGATGAACATTGTGGTCTGAGGCCCTTCCTACCTACACTTGCTCTCTCCCCCTTTACCCTTCACAGGTGTTTCCCTGATATCAGAGAAAATGAAGGAACAAAAGTTTATTCATTTTTCTATTTATGTAATATAATCCCAGAGCTAACATAATGCCTGGGACGTATTTAGTGCTTGATACATATTTGCTGGGTAAATGCCTCCTATATTCAAGTTGTCTACAAGATTTGAATGGGAAGACAAGTATGCTAATTGACAACAGAGACAGTATGCATAAGGGAAGAAAGATTTGTGATCCGAGAAAAATGAGAAAAGTGTTTCCAGTTGTAGAAGATTAAATTGGAGAGCCCAGCAGAGACCTTCATGGAATGGGCAGCCTCCCACCTGATTTTAAGGAGCATATATGATTTTCCTAAGTGAAGAAAGTCAATGAAGTTAGTCAAAGCTACAGAACCAGTGTGAGCAAAGTAGGGAGGTATGTTCTATTATGTGGCTTATGTTGGACAAGTAAGTGGTGCTGTATTTCTGGGGTAGCATTTTATTGAGCATAGATGAGGAGCAGAAAAGAAAGGGAAATTTGGTATAAGTTAGTGAGTGCATGAGGTGTATTATGGCATACCCTTTGAATGATTCAGCAATGGGAATAATGGTAGTTGTTTTATAACAGTGTAATCCTGTGCAAGTACAATGCAAGCTACAAACCTGACCCATAGGTGCAATTTAAAATTTTCTAGTAGCTGCATAAACATCTATAAAAATTAGATAAAAATGATTCAATAATATGTTTTATATTATCTAATATATTCAAAATATTATCACTTCAGCATGTAATAAATATAAAATTATTAATGAGATATTTTACATTATTTTTTTAATGAAGTCTTCCAAAGCACATCTCCACTCATTTATATGTAACAGCCCATCTCCATTCAAAGAGCCACATGCATGTTCTCAACAGCCATCTGTGGCTACTGAATGCTCTACTGAGCAACCCAATCTATAATATCCAATGGGGAATGGCCGAACAAAACAGTTTAGGGAAGTCGCACCTGGGAGGGGATGCACTTCCTGGGAGGTGTTGGCTGACAGCACAGCCTTTGAGTGGGCGCCTCTGCAGAAGGCAGCAGCTGGGTTTGAATCTAGCTCTTGCAATGGCTCCATGGGTGATTGGAGCCCAGCAGGGCCCCTGAGTCTGTTTCTTCTTTTGGGCAATGACGATGCTGTTGTCCGGTCCTTCTGTTGCTTGTTTTTCTTTTCCAACAAGCTAGTATTACTCATGCAGGCCTTCCACAATCAATTTAAGTTACCGAACAAGCCTGTGAGATAGGTACTGCTATTCCATCTGAGAGCTGTTAGAGTTGGGGATGCTGTGACACAGAGAACAGAGAAGGGACTTGCTTGGCGTAACCAGTGAGCAAGGGCAAGAGCTGGGATTCAAACCCTGGCCATCCAGCTCCAGAGTCCAACTTCCTATCATTCTCTCATGTCTCTAATAAGGCTTTGAGACTCCAAATTTAAAAAAAGTATGACACCGATGATAAAACAATGACAAAATCAAGTACTCACAAAGTGGGTATTTCTAAGCCTAACCAGGAGATGACTTTTTAGACAGCAGAGCCAAGCTCTGTACCAGAATCTATATAAAACAAACTCTATAGTCACCCCAATTTATCATGAACCAGTTGTTCAATAGGCTTGGAACTAATTTCTATTCGTATAGAGTTTTTAGAAATTATATTCTTTGGTATTAATAGCATTGGGTGATTTCACAAGCACTTTTATATGCATTAACACTTTCAGTCACTAGGAGTTAGATGGTACTCTTCTGGAGGGCGAGAAGTTTCAGAGTGGAAAGAGACTTATCCACAGTCATAGGGTAAATGGTCTTGGAGCAATGTCCCTAAATTCGAGCCTGCCCATTTTCCTCAACACCTTCAGTTCTATGTATAAGGCACAGAAGCATTTGAATCAATGTTGTATTGGTTGCTGTTTCAAAGAACGGCATGTTTGTAAACAGGGACTTGGTACTTGACCTTCTCTTACTTCAACAATAATTATCACCCATTGTTATGGGTGAAAGGATCTCCTACTAAGAGATATTGATGTTCTAACCCCTAGTACCTGTGAATGTGACCTTTTTTGGAAATAGGGCCTTTGCAGATGATCCAGTTAGGGTGAGGTCTTTAGGGTGGGCTCTGATCTAACATGACTGATGTCCTTACAGAAAGAGATAGACACAGATAGAAGAAAATGTTGAGACACAGGGAAATGATGGCCGTCTGTGAACCAAGGAACACAAGAGGTCCCCAGAAGCCAGGAGAAGGCTCCGAGAAGAAACCAACCCTGTGGTCTCAGTCAGCTTGAGCTGATGTAATACAGTACCGTAGACCACGTGGTTTATAAAAACAGAAATTTATGTCTCACCATTCTGGAAGTCTGAGACCAGGTTCCGGCAAAGTTCTCTTAAAGGTGGCAGACTGCTGACTTCTCTCTGTACCCTTACACGACAGAAATATCTCTGGGTGCCATTTATAATCCACTAATGCCACTCATGGGGACTCTACCTCATGACCTTGTCTTCTAATATTATCAAATTAGGGGAAGGAAGTCAAGGTGGGAGCTGTGTTAGCTTCTTCTGTGGAAGTGTTGTGTGAATTACAGAGAAGTATGGAGATATTACAATGGCCATCATCATCATATTCTTCTTTGAGCTTGAGCCTCTTTATGTACCACTTTATTCATATTTTAGAAACCAATTGAAGAAATGCATTGCCTCCCTGGATGTGTTTTTCTTGAGTTTTATTTCATCATCAACTGCTAATACCTTTGACTTTGAAGAGTACCAATTCCAGGGTCTCCTATAAATAAATATTTGCCTTATTAACATGCTTGCTCAACTACTAATTGCTTTTTTAAAAATACCAGAGCCTTTGCCACAGCTGCAGTTTGTGTAATCTTTATCGATATTATTTTACTTCTAATTACATGTGCTCTTCACTTGTAGCTAAAAGTAACTCTTGTCACCATCCCTGTCAAATCGATCCCGGGCACCTTAATTATCATTTCTTTTCCCCGCAATGGTAGCAAAAATGTCCACATATGTCTTTCTAGGTCAATCCCTCATTCAAGGAAATGACAACTTGGATTCTAAGGAAGTGGATTTTTAGTCATGGTCCCTTTGTGTGCCCTTTTCATAGTTGAAGCCTCTTTGTTCCTGTCTCACTAGGGACCAATTCCTGTTAGGGCGTTGTTATTGTGCAAAGAAAGAGATGCTGAATTAGACCCCAGGGGCTCAGCTCAATGTCGACATATTCAGCGTGCTCCTGTTATGGACCCTGAACAAGTCACATACGTTTTCTGACCTGTAGGTTCCTCGTCTTTTAGACAGACACAGTGACATCACACATCTGCAGGTAGCCCCCTGGGGTGACCATAGATGGGCGTGAACATTCTGTGGAGCTGTAGTGTTCTCAGAAATGGCAGCTGCTTGCTTTGTGTTACTTCGTTCTTTCCCGAAGTCTCCCTTTATCTTCTCCTTGATTCCATCTGGCAAGATTAGGAGAAAGGTGGGGGAAAGAGAGGTGGGAAGAGAGAGAAAGACAGACTCTTTCCTTCTTCTCACCCTGGTACAGAGAAGAGGGTGACAGACTCTGGGTTCCCCTCTCCTGCTCTATTGTCAGGTGCCTGTGGCTTTGGTAAGAAACAGGAAGTGATTGTGATTTTGAGTAGCTGAGAGATCCCTTGTGTGTGTGTGTGTGTGTGTGTGTGTGTGTGTGTGTGTGTGTGTGAGTATGCGTGTGAGTGCACAAGTGTGAGTGTGTGTATTTGAGAGGGCTCAACCACTGACCAGTACAGTGTGGGGCAAAAGTAGGTTTACAGTTGTGAGTACTCAAAACACAAAGTTTATTCCTGTATTATTATTTATTAATTTTGGTATTATTTTCCATTTGAACAACTATAAGCCTACTTTTGCCCCACTGTGTGTATACAGGGTGGAGGGGATGAAGGGTAGGAGACTTTATTGGTAAGTACTCCCTATGTCCCAGGAATTGTGGTGGAAATTACTAGATCATTAGGTGGCCGTGCATTTGGGAGGACTAAGAAAAGAACTATAACTCTTGGATAGCTGGAGGTCACTGTGTGTGAGAGAGTATGAGTGTCTGTGTGAGAGTGTTAGTGTGAGGAGGGTGATGGAGGGCGATGTAGGTGTGAGAGTGTGTGTGCATGTATGTGTGCACCTGTGAGTATATGTGGGTCTGGGAGTATGGCTGTGTGGGAGACGGTGTGACAGAGAAGTGTGTGATGAACGTGTGTGTGTGTGTGTTAGGAGTGTAGACATAATATAAGGGCCTAACTTCAGGACCCTGGCTCTTCATTCACTAGCTCAGAAACCTTAGAGTCATTTAATGCCGCATGTCCTCTGCCTTTTTACTTGAAAACAGTATTTGTGAGATAAAAAGAGAATTATGTAGCAAACATGTGCATATGTGTTCCACTGGAACACATATGCACATGTGTTCAATCTGTCTGATTACAAACTTTGTTGGACCCTTTCGACTCTTTGGGGGTTCTGCAGATTTATAGGACTTCTGTTCCCTGCTCTGTCTTGGCCTTGACTTCTCAGCTGGCCCAGGAAGCACTTGGGTTGCTGGAGGCAGTGGGACCAAGTGGAGTTTGCGGGAGAGGGCGCTACAGCGCAGAGCCTTAAAGTGGAGGCGGCCATGCTTGCCTGGCAGTGTTCTGTGAGCAGTGCGAGCTCCTCAGCCCTGGATATCTGGTGCCAGTTCCATGGCTCAGGGGTCTTACTTTGTAACACTCCTGGGACTAGCTGCCTCCCAGCCCTTCTAAATGGAGACCAGAGAGCGGAAAAAGTAGTCACGAAGCTGCCTCAGGGGACCTAAAGAGGCCTGCAGTCTAATTTTACTTTCTGTTGAAGTAGATAACACTTGTCATGTGCTGGGTTTCTCCTATTTCCCCTCACCTACTCTCCACACTTGTCCATCCACCCAGGACCTCCCAGGCACTATATCCATGGGCCACCTTGTCTTCCGGCTACTGCGTAGCCCCATCAACAGGTTGCGTGGTGCAGGGCTGAATGGAGCAGAGGACCAGGTTGGGTACTTATTTTTTTCTTTGAAAGTTTATAACACTTTATTCTTATTATTTGTCTTTATTTATATTAGTGACGCTATTACAATTGTCTCAATTTTCCCTCCCTCTGCTCACCTTTACCCATCTGCCACCCCCATCACCACACTGTTGTCTGTGCCCAAGGATTATACGTGTATGTCCTTTGCTTAATACCCCTACCTTCTTTCGTCCAGTCCCTTTTCTCCCCTTTGACAGCTGTCAGTTTATTCCATATATTTGCACCTCTATTTCCATGTTATTCTTCTGTGTAGTTTGTTCATTAGATTCCACATATAAGTGAGATCATATGGTATTTGTCTTTCTCTGACTGGCATTTTCCACTTAGCATAGTAATCTCTAGGTCCATCCATGCTGTTGCAAAAAGTGAGAGTTTCTTTTTTTTTTTAACAGCCAACTAGTATTCCACTGAGTAAACGTAATACAGCTTTTTTATCCACTCATCTACTGATTGGCACTTAGGCTGCTCCCAGATCTTGGCTATTATAAATAATGTTGCAAGGAACATAGGGGTGCATATTCTTTCAAATTGGTGTTTAGGGATTCTTTTATTTTTTTTAAAGAGTTTATTTATTTATTTTTAAAGGCAGGGAAGGGAAGGAGAAAGAGAGGGAGAGAAACATCAATGTGTGGTTGCCTCTTGAGTGCCCCTACTGGGGACCTGGTCAGCAACCCAGGCATGTGCCCTGACTGGGAATCGAACCAGTGACTCTTTGGTTCATAGGCTGGCACTCAATCCACTGAGCCACACAAGTCAGGAGAATTCTTATGATATATTCCCAGAAGTGGGATTGCTGGGTTAAAAGGCAGCTCCATTTTTAATTTTGTGAAGAAACTCCATACTGCTTTCCATAGTGGCTATACCTATCTGCATTCCCACCAGCAGTGCCCGAGGGTTCATGTGGCTTTCTTCCCATGTGGTCACTATGGCTGAGTCTCCTGACCAAGAACTACTCCATCAGGCAGCCCCTTCCACAGGCTGCCCCTCTCTCTGGGTCCTGGATCCACTCCCTCCTCTAGCCCCTTCAAGCCTCAGAGTGGCAATGCCCCTCCCCGCACTGCCCATGACGTTGAGCTTTTCTCAAAACCTGCCCATCCTTTTATAAGTTGTTCCTGTATTAAACTCTGAGTGTGCCATTGTGCTTTTCTGTGGAGGCCCCTATTGCTGCAGATAACTCATACCAAATGCCTCTTCTCCTTTCCCACAATGCAGAATTGTCACTGGAAAGAGGACTGTTGGCCAGGGACTTTCTTTCCAGCCTCCTTATCACATGAGCAGTTCAGGCCAATGGAAGACGAACTGCCCTAAGACATGTTTTGTGGTGCATTTCCACACCCTGATCCACTTCCTGAGGCATGTGGAGGCTGCTGCTTGAAGGGGCAGTTGTCACAAGACAGGAAAAGAAACTTGATTCCAGAGTCAGTGCTTGGAGAATAAGTAAGAAATAAACTTTTCATATGTTACTGTAAGCCACTGAATCTGAATGTTGTTTCAATGGGTAGCTTACTCAGAGTAACAAAAAAGAGTCATTATTTAGGTTCTTTGAACACATTATTTCTAATCGTTACAATACACCTTTAGCCTGAGCATCCTGATTTCCACTTTACAGATAAGGAAATGAAGACTTGGCCAGTTAATCCTCTGAGGTCACAGAGCTGAGTATCTGCTGTGGGCTGACTGTCCTCCCACCAATTCATATGTTGCACCACAGATGGGACTGCGTTTGGAGACAGGGTCTTTAAATAGGTTATCAAGATACAGTGAAGTCCTTAGGATTGGGCTTAATCCAAATGACTGGTGTCCTGATAAGAAGAAATTAGGACACCGACACACACAGAGGGAGGACCACGTGAGGATACAAGATGGCGGCCGTCTGCACGCCAAGGAAAGAGGCCTTGGAGGAAGCCAGCCTGCAGACTCCTCAATCTCAGACTTCCAGCCTCCAGAACTGTGAGACAATAATTTTCTGTTGTTTAAACCACCCAGTCTGTGGTACTTTGTTATGGCCACCCCAGCAAACTAATGAAAGCATCATTATTCAGGTGGAGCCTTGCAGGTTCCTGCCACCCAGAGCTCCATGCAGTTTTGGGAATGCACTTAACAGTCTCAGCCCTGGATCCTGTACTTACCCAAGACAGCTGTGCATGATAGAGCATCACTGTTCTAATTACTGAGCAAGTTGGCAGGGTTTCTTGAGTGTGTCCATTTCCTTCATCAATTCCCCCCACTTTCTCTATCAGCATTCTTCCACATTACCTGGGGGACAGATTTCAGGATGATTTGGTTCAGTCACTGTTCCTGCTCACATTTTGCAGAGGGAATTGGAGCTCTGAGAGGCAAAGCAATTTTCCAGAGGTATCAGCTTCATGTTCTGCATCTTCCCTGTGCTACAGAGGAAACTGGGGTGTTCAGTAGCTTGGCCATAGACATGGCAGTTGAGATCTTTTGACCTTCACATCATCTCTCTGCCCTTACAGAGTAGGCAGAGGCAAATGGTCCTGCAAAGGATGACAGACACCTCCTTTCAATTCCTATGAATTATACAATATTTTCATATTAAAAATGATCCTGTGCTGTTTAGAGAAAGGACAGAATTGATAATGAGTGATGAATGAACCTCTGCCAGATTCCGGTGATGTAAATGAGCATGGTTTTAATATGCCAGATAATATAGCAAGGAAACTGCCAATCACATCTTCACCAGGGGAGGGACAAGTGTTGGGGCAAGGGCCCAACTGCCTTTGTTTCTGAAGCAGCTCAGCCTCTCGGTAACATTTGGATGAGCTCAGTAGCTTTCTTTGTTACAACTGTGATTCATCATTTTGATGGCTTCCATTGGCATCAAAAGTCACCTACAACTAGAGTCAGACAGTCTGGGGATGTTCTAATTGTGTGGCCTTGGAAAAATCCTTTAATTTCACTGAGACTCAGTTGTCTCTTCACTAAAATGGGAATCATAAAGATGACTGTACTGTAGGTTTGTGGGTAGAATTAAACATTTCAGATGCCCAGAGATATCACACTTGTTTCATCAGTTTTAATTCCCACTCCCCTATGCACCAGTTTTTCTCTCTCCACTGTGTAGGTAACATTTAGATTGTTTAACTCTCAAGGCAGCTGTCTGGGTTAAATTAGGTGACCTGTTTGCAGGCAAGTAGATTTTAAATGGTAATTTGCATGTAAGGTTATAATAGTGATTCTTCCAGCTCGTATGTCCCAGATATTTGCATGTGAAAGTGGTTCAGGAAATGCTTATTGAATTAAATTATATTAAATCCAACTCCCTTGTTTAAATTTTATATTTTTCTAACAAAAACAATGCATAAGTGTTCTTCTGAATCATAATAGTAAAGTTGCTGGCATTTAGGCATTAAAAAAGGAAGAGAAGCGAACTGAATATTGACTTCAAGTTGCAATGCCTACTATTGATGACGGGTGGATGATTTTGTTCATGGAAATATATACAGGACAGATTGTATCCCCACCATTCCTTAACATACAAATTATTGCACTGCCAAGGTTCTCATATAAATAATTTTCATTTCCCAAATCATACTGCTTTCAGTAAAATTGCAAACATTTTAAGGAATGCGTTAAGGAGACCATTTTTAAATGTGTTTCTGAAGATGATCACTGAATGGCTCACATGAGTTCCAGCTACAGATTGCCCATCACTTCACCCCATGAGATAGCACAGTAACGAGAGGAGGAAGTGTGGTAGATCTTCCTTGCAAAGTTGCAAAAGAAGTGGTGGAAACAGAGTGGCTGCTTGTGCTTGAGATAAAGCAACACAAAGATAGAAAGATGTCCCTTGAACGTCCCAGGTATTTCTGGAAGAGCAAAATTACTTGGATGGCTAAAAGGGATTCCTGTTGCTTAATTCTTATGAACACAAATTAGTTTGTGGTCTATAGAGGACTTTTAAATATGCTACTTTATATGATTCTTATAAAAACTTGAAATATTTTAACCCTTATTTGATGGATAAAAACCAAAAACTCATAAAAGGTTGTTATGAGATAGACTGGAAGTTTAAATGTAAGTTTTTCATCCCCAAACTCATGCTCTTTCAGAGATACCATAATGCATTTATGCCACTAAAAGGCAATGAATATATAATGTCATCCTCCCTGCCCTTGGGTCTCTTCTCACAGATCCCCTAACTCTGAGAAGAGAATGAAGCCTCAAGTCATATTAGCATCCCAGTAAGTGCTTCAGATCAGGGGACCAACATTTTGGTGGGTGGAGCCTCTGACTTTTCCAGGTAAGCTGTTCCTTAATAGAAGTAAGATTTTAGATTCTTCTAAAAAGATATCACTTAAATTAATTTAAGTAAAAAACATTTTTGTGTGTGTATGCTATGAACCTAGAATATGCTAGGATTAAGAGTACAGCAAAGAGTAAGGGACCTAGTCTTTGGACCTTGAGGAACATAGTCAATGTCTGGATGAAAAACCTTGGTGCTGAATAAGAGTCATCTCTGGAGTTTATGGGGAAATAAAACAAAACTAGAATCAGAAAAATAAAATTAAGAAAGTGAATATTTTTAGCAGCCTGGGGGACAAGGTCCAAGAATCTGTAGTATTTAAAACTCTCCAAAAAGGACTCAAGCTGGGGATCCACTAGAATATTCGAAAGCAGATGGATTCTGAGCTTGAATTAGAATTCTGATGCAACCTGGGTTCTCTAGAAAGCTGAGCCTGAGACAAGAGTTTAAGGGTCAGAACTTCTGGGAGGCATGTTATCCCAGGCAACAGGCAAGAAGGGTGGGAGAGTGGAGCAGGGAAGGGGAGAGGAAGGCCAGTGCCAGGATGCTCAGGTAGTCCACACTGCCAAGGTGACCAACGGCCACATCCTGTGCAACCATTCAAGAAGCCATGTTACATGGCCCTTGGAATTGTCCTCTTGGGGAAAGAGAAGGAAAACCCATGATGCTTTGGTTTCATTACTCGTGTTCAGGTTAGTCACAGCTTTGTGTCCAGGCTGCATAGGCTGGACACCCCAAGACCACTGGGCTGGAGGGGAAATGCATAGGTTAATCCTAATGGTGGTGCCATTTAGTCTGTGCCACCTTAGAGCTGGTCTATCTTGATATGGTGCCCTGAGGCAGTGGGTGGCAGAAATAAGAGAGAATCAGAAGTGGTACCTAAAAGGTGCCTGATACAAACCCTACCCCACCTGCCCTCTGTGGGGCTTCAGAGTTCTTACCTCAACCTGCTCAGTCTCAGTGATGGGGGGGCACACCTGGAGTAGGAATGCCTAAGTTTTAGGGTGAGTGGGTGGGTTTGCCACATCGTGTTTAAACTAGCACAGTGTCCAGCATACAAATAAGGACTGGAACAATGCGAGCTGGCCTTCCTGTCTTTCCCCTTTAAACATACACAGCACTAAATCTCTTTGTGAAAGCTGGCCTCCTCCAGATCCCTGTGGGGACCCTTGATAAGAATCTCTCACTTCACCCATTGAAGAGAGAAAATAAAACTGGAGATTTATCAGGAGATAAAAGAGAGGCCCACACTCCGAAGCCAACAACAACACAAAGAAGTCACAGTGTTTGTTCTTTGGAACAGAGGGTGAGGCTTGATCTTCAAATACAGATTTTTTTTTATATCAGAAAAATAACATGGGATAAAAGCTGGTATATTTTTTAACATAAAGCGCTAGATCAAGCCTCAAACATGTGTACTTAAAGAAGAAAAATAAAAGAAGAAAGAATAAAACATGCACAGTGAGGGCCTCTGGCACACAGACAGATGTGCTCATTAATTTTAGTTTCTATGTGTTTTAGATTGGAAGGATGGTAAGATTCTGGGTAGCACAACACAAGGTGTGTGGTGGTGCTTCCTGAGTTTTGAAATAAAGTCATGCTCTTGAGTGTGGAAATCCATGTGAATTTTCACTTTGATGGTGAAGGGGGTTATTCATTCATGAATACCCTCTAAAGATCTACCGAGAAAAGGAGAGAAATGGGCGAGCCCATAGGGGGAATAGAAGACAACCATCAAAAGGCAGGACTCAGATATAAATCATTCATTCATTCATTGAGCCAGCTCATTGAGTCTGTCACTGCCAAGCATGTGCAAAGATTTGGGGCCAGAAAGGTGAATGGGATCTTCCTATCTGTTGCCTTTATTGCTTAAGGATGTAGAAGGGACTTTTATTCTGTAGAGGTTACATGAGTCTTCCAGAGGAGGAGCTGAATCTCAATGTTCATCAAGGTCTCATTCCATGAAAAAGCAAAGCAATCTGGGAGGACTGGACTTTAATTATCTATGCATTCCAGTCTGCAACACTGGCTTTCCTACAGTGAACTGCACAGACGTTGGCATCAGAGACATCTAACTTCTGTGCCTTGCTTGTTCACTTACTAATCATTTGCCATCTTAATCTTTGCATTATGCAAAAAATCTTGCAATTTAGATGGTTTAAGGCACTTGCTTCAAATCAACCTCCCTGTTGATTTGTTTTACCTCCCTGTTTGGAGAGGTAAAGAGAGGGTAGCTATGAAGCCTTAGTCAAGACCTGCTGTAGAGTAAGGTCTCACTACCCAAGGCTGCTGTTGTGCAATGTGTTGGGGGCAAGAGGGGCATCTCTGTGGAACCCTGCTCCAGGTGTGTTCTGTGACTAAGCCCCTTTTCTTGTATACCCAGCACAATCAACAACAGGAAAGCTCTGAGTCTAGGGAAGATCAGAATTCTGGTCATCAGAATGAGGGTGAAGATGGTTCCCCCAGGTTCTCATGGACAGAGCATGGGGGACCTTTCCCTGAGCTCCCACTCTGCCCACTAACCCAGCTGCCCAGGGATGCTGGTTCAGGGAAAGCAGAGCTCTGCTCTATGTGAGCTCCTCAAAGGCTGCTCAGTCTAATGTACCTCCCACCCCACTGTACCGTATCACTCTTCTTGCTTGAGATGCTTAATTGTTCTTCACAGCATTTAAAACTTTCTGATATCATAGGTTGCTTTCTTTGTTCGTCCTTTTTATATGCCTTCACTGTTAGAATTCAAGCTCTATGAAGGCAAGAACCTTGTTTTCATGCTCTTTTCCCAGAAGGTAATAGTTTCTCAAAAAATAATACTAGGCTATGAGTATGTTATTATTATTCATAATAATTACAGTTGTGTCAGTGAATGATTGATTGATAAACACAGACATACCAGGACTTGGAAGGAAAACTCGCACAGCACCAACTTCTCCTTTGCATTCTCTATTTCACTGAATTACACAAAATTCCTTTCGTGTATTCTGGCCACAAGCTTGGATGTTCCCTGACATTCGCCTTACCCTCAAGCTCTATGTATGAGGAAATGTGCAGTTGTCTTGTTAAGCCTCTGGAGTCATTGCTCACCTGGGCTACTTTTGAGACACCCGAACTGCTCTCTCTTCCCCTGTGTTCACCTTGGCCAGTTTCTAGTCTATGACCAGAAAAAATCTTTCCAAAACAAAGATCTGATTGCATTGACTTGTTCAAAGACTTTATCATGTTCTAGGAACATTTTCACAATTTTCAACTTCTTCAAGATCACCTTTTTTCTTTAGATTTATCCCCTAGGATCAGCAATAATGAACTCTTCACATCTCTTTGTAGCTTGTTTCTAGGCATCGGCACACACATCACATTGCATTGAATATTTCTATTCACTTCTCTGTGCTCCTTGTTGGCCTATAAACTTCTTGTGTTCAAAGACTACACCTTGTTAGCCATTGTATATCCACCACCTGCTAGAATCCATAGCACATCTAGGTGTCGATAAATACATAGATAAAATAGCTATTTTTACCAACATCTTATGTATTTTATTAGAAAATACTAGTCTTCTTGAGTTTATCACTTGGGGAAAATGTTGAGGACTGGAGACTAAGACCTTATAATCTCTCTAAAGCACAAGTACTCTGTGACAATGTTCTTAATTGGCTATCAACCTCTTGGTCATTTCTGTCTCTTCTTCTCCATGACATCAATACTTGTTACAACCAGAAAACCATCTTGAAAAAGATCTATAGCTTAACAGGATGACCTAAATGATGCTTCTCTCTTTTAACTAAAAAAGTGAAAAAAACAAAGCATTCAATTCTGTACTCTCCACCAGCCCATCTGTTTCTTAAAGGCCATTGTGGTGACAGTAACAAAAAGGTTGGCCATGAACAATGCCTCCCGCTGCTTGAGAAAGACACATCTGTACATGTTTGTGTTCGGAAACAGACAGGAGCTGAAGATGAGTACGTTTTTCAAAAGTGTGTTGTAGCACCTGTGAGTGAGTACCTGTGAACAGGTTCAGGACATGCTCATGCTTATTTTAAAGGATGGAAGAAAACCAAATGACTCATTAATTTATGAACTTGAAGATTAGTAGGAGAGATATATGAAGGTTAAACTTAAATTCAGTGGTAAGAAGCAAGTTAATACAACAATAACACCAATAGTTATATACTCATGTACACACACACACAGGGTGGGGAGAGCAGGTTTACAGCTGTCCCTATGGAAAATAATACAATAATTAATGAATAATAATGAGAATAAATTCTGTGTTTTGCATACTCACAAATGTAAATCCATGTTTGCCCCACCCTGTGTGTGTATGTATGTGTGTGTGTATATGTATGTATGTGTGTATATATAGTTATGGGCTAGAGGTGATGGAATTTTGTAGCAGCAAGATGGTTTGGTGATCACTGGGTTCTATACTCCTGTTCTTGTGCATTGGATATGGAAACACGTGGAGAGGTAAGATGAGTTATCTAAGGTTGTATGGCTGAAAACCCAGGTGAGCACCCAAATCAATGATGCAGTGGCACTTCTTATCTGATAGCCTTACTGCACAGAAGACATAGCTAAATTTCTTAAGGTCACATGGTTGGAGTAATCCAGATGTGGGAATTAAGCCCCACTCTTGATAGTCTCTGAACAATTTTCCTCCCATAGTATCATTCCTCCTGGGGATGTAAGTACTGAAAATGTTCCAGATCATGGAAGAAACACAGAAGAAATGGAAAGAACATGGCTTTTGGGTTCAGACAGTTTGGAACTAAATTCCTTTTCTTCCAAATACTGTCTATAAAACCTGGGTCAAGTTAACTTCTTATATTCTCAATTTCCTTTCTCAACAATGCTGATCATAACCCTTACCACAAAGGGCGGTTTGTGAAGTCAAAGTGAAACGGTATATTTTAAGAATTTGGCACAGTACTTAGCACACACTCTCTCTCAAATAATGCATATACTCTATTAATTATTCTCAGCAAATGAGAGCAATGGAATTTAGGCTAATACAATATTTTGAAATATAGCTTTGGGAACTACTTTTACATTATCAAGTGATAGGAGGTTACAAATTTTAAAATGACTTAAATCAATCTTGCCAAATAAACCATACATTTAGAAAAAATCCATAGGAAGTACTTAACAGTGAATCTGGTAAATGTGTTACTCTGTGTAAAAGTAAGACACTAGTGTGAAATCTCAGCAGGATTCAGGGTCAAGAGGAACATTAATTTCTCAAGGAGTTATGGGATCTTATTTGTTGGAAAAGCTCAAAATAATATGTAATATATATATCATATATAAATATATATGTAAATATACACACATACAAATTGTTTCATTTTTAAATGAGCTACCTACATTTAAAGCTGATTATTGCAAAAAGGAAGTTAGAATCTGAGTGATTTTGTGTTTTTTGTACTTTAGGACCCAGTCTTGAAAGTGACGTGCCATCACTTACATGGTATGCCATTGGTCACTCAAACTAATCCTGACACATGTGGAAGGGGACTTCACAAGGGCGTCCATACCAGGTGGGCATAGTCTCCAATATCTTCTTTAGATGTGGTCAGAGAAGATGATGGAAAGAGAAAGACTTCTCCAGTTTGAATTTAAGGGCCAGGAGAGTTATGTGTTGGGTAGCTACTCCCAGGGAGTCAATGCACATTCCCTACCTTTAGATGGTGGAACCTCACAAGGTGTGCTCAGCAGAAATTAAAAATTGTTCGTGTCCAGTGATTGCTGCATCCCTCCTCATTGTCCCCTTTACAAATGACAGCACTGAGTGTGATGATCCTGTCCTTGTTCCATGCAAAGTACTGTGGAAGTGCAGAAGGTTATCACCTGTCATCTTAGTTTATAGGTCTTTGGATCATAGCAGCCACCTTCAGATCTGATGTGGAAACAATCATGAGATCCTAGATCTTGAACTGGATGCCATTTTTACGTGATACATTTCTTCGTGTATTTTGTTTGTGGAAGGAAAGAGAGTGAGTATTTGTGACCAGAAGTGTGCATTGTAGTATGTTTTATTCTTGTATAGAAAATAGCAGCTTCCCTTGCCTACCTCCATGCGAGGATTAATTTCTCTCTCTGGTGGTTGCTAGGCTTGGACATGTGCCCGATGCTTTTGCCAGTGGAATTGGAGGAGTGTTGATGTGCCCTTTCCAAGCAGAAGCTCACAACATCACTAGGAGTTTTCCTGGTTCCATCAGCTCTCTTGTACCCCTGCCCTCCACTTTGAGAATCAAGATATGACTCTCTTCTTTTGAGTCCTGGAATGAGAGGACTGGTCAGTCACCCAGAGCATAGAACAGGACCCTAGCACCTGAGATGAGTGAGAAGTAAATACGAATCATTGTCACTGAAATGTGGAGGTTGTTTCTTATGTATCATCATAGCAAAGGAGGATCCAGTTGGCATAATGGAAAAATGTTTGCAGAGGTGAGTTGAAGTAGTTGAAGAATCTTCACTGATTATCTGAAAGTCTATTTTTTATTGTGTGTGATTAACAGGTCACTGAATTTCTTTCTTGAATGTGGTAAGATATATAAAACATAAAATTGGCTATTTTAACCCCTTTAAGGGCTCAGTTTAGAGTCTTTAAGTACATTGGCATTGCTGTGTAATCATCACCTCCTCATCTCAGTATCATTTCATCATCCCAAACTAAAACTCTATCCATCAAACAATTATTGAATTTTGTGAAAGAAACATAGGCTGCTTATGTATTTTTGAGTAGCCAGCCCTTTATATGTGTGTCAAGTTAGATAATTAAAATATTTTCATTGATGTTTGTTCTTCCTACAGTTCCACTGACTCCAAATTCAAATTTTGGACAGGCCAGCTACAATTCCTTGCTCTGAGGATTTTTTTCCCATGTAAAATGAGAAATGACTAGAGATTATTTGATCCCTTTTTGTCCTTTGTAAAGTCTGGGCTTACTGAAAAGCGTTGCTGTGGAAGAGAAGGGGAAAATGGTGGAGCTTTGGGGACAAGGAGAGAAAGTGGGGAAGAGACAGGGAAAAAGGAAGAGAGAGGAGTAGTTGTGTGAGTCTGGGAAGGAGACAGCCGCCTGGAGCTGGAGACCACTGTGCCTCTCCATTATGGTCAGCTCTGCTCTGCAGTGGCCCCCAGCACAGGAGGGTGAACATATCCGTCAGCTAAACATCCAGAGAAGCCATCAGACTCCCAAGAGCCACAGCGGTAGAGACAATGAGTTTGTCATAACAACCAGGGTGGCCTGAAGGCCAGAGATCATGGCTCCTTTTTCTAAGTGCTGATGAAACCTCCAGACTTCTGGAAGACACCTGGCAGGCAGAGGGTGAGGACCTGCGCTGACTGAGATTAAACTTCCCATAAAGCTGGGTGAGGAGTCATGACCCCTTGATTTAAAGCATGTAGAGTTTCTATGCTTGAATTTGTGTACAAAGTGTATACCCCCTACTATAAACATTTGTGTTTCTTCCAAGGTTGGTGGTATGAACTCAATTTTTACCCAAACAGAAAGCAAAGTGGAAGGGGTTCAGGCAGTGCGGCAAAGATATTCCTCTCGAATGTAGCAGTCAGAATTGGAACCCAGCTCGGCTGGCTGATGCCAAAATGTGTGCTTTCCGGACCCAAAGGAAGACATCCTCAGGACCCTCGTGCTTGTGGAGAGAGTGTTATCTTGAAGGGTTTCAGAGGGCCCACAGGTGATTATTATCAGGCAGAAGCATTATCGGCTGCTTTAGTTTCCTCTAATATTATTTGCCTGGGGACCTGAAGACGAGTTATTCTTCATCTTAGAGTCTGTCTTCAGTTATCACCAGCCAGGGACTTATAAAGATAACCCACACTGACTGAAGGTAATTGAAGGAAAACATACTAAAAAGCAAGACAGTGACACCACCTAAAACCCTAAGTAGAGTGGTAGGGAGGGAAAAGGGAAACAGATTAATTGTTGAAAACTCACAGAATTGCAAACAACTTCAAGAGCCGAATCTCCAGGTAAAAAGATAACTACTTGGCAAATTTAATCAAGAAAATAAGTTACACAGAAATTAAAGATTATAAGAATAATACAAAAAGCCCCACAATTTAATAGTATAAGAAAATACTACATACTAAGGTGTCTTAAAATATATTGAGAAACATAGGACATTGTATTATAAGTGCCAGTTTATTTGCCCATCTTCCTTGAAACTAACTCTTAAAGGTAAAGATTCTAGTTAGTTCCTGTCATTGCACCTTCAGTACCAAACAAAACAAAATAAAAATGAAACACATTGTTCTAGCACCCAGGAGCATACAATAAATAGTAATTTTTTACAATACACATATAATGGAAATGACTACAGAAAATGGAAATGTGAATAGATAGTAACAAAGAAAGCAATTGAAAACAGTTATTAAACATTATTTCTATATATGCTCTATGAGTTCTTTAAGACTTACAAGGAGGAAACAATACATAAATTGTTTTAGAAGGTAAATAAAAAATAAACTCAATTCATAATTTAAAACTAATGCAATTTTTAATTGAACCATAATTTTAGAAACAACTCTTGAATTGATACCAAATGAAAGACACTTTGGCAAGTTAAAAAGTCAAGGTTTTTACATTTTCCACAGCTAAAATAGCCAAGTGCTGGAAGCAGCCTAAGTGCCCATCAGTAACTGAGTGGATCAAAAACCTGTGGTACATTTACACAATGGAATACTATGCAGCAGAAAGAAATAAGGACCTCCTACCCTTTGTGACAGCATGGATGGATCTGGAGAGCATTATACCAAGTGAAAGAAGCCAGGCAGTGAAAGAAAATTCCATATGATCTCACCTATAAGTGAAACCTGATCAACAAAACAAACTAGGGAGCAAAATAGAACCAACAACATGGAAATAAAGAACAAACTGACAGTGACTAGAGGCAGGGGGAGGGGTTAATGGGGGAAAGAAGGGGAAGGGTGAAGTCAAGGAACATGTATAAAGGACCCATGGACACGGACAATGTGGGAGAGGATTAAAAGTGGAAGGTGGGGGTGGGTAGGGCAGGGAAGAGTAATGGGGGGAAATAGGGACAACTTTAATTGAACAAAAATTAAAAAAATTTAAAAAAATAAAATAAAATAAGTTGAAAAAATTAAATACAGATTCTACTTCTTATTAGTCATGAAATCTTGTGTGATTTCCTGAGCTGCTTTTTAGGGTCAGATTCTTCATTCATAATGCAGTGATTATAATGAATTTTTAATTTTTGGCACATTTTTCTCTTAGGTAGAAAATCCAATCAATTACAAAGGAAATTTTGTTTTTATTCAAAATAGGAATACTTTTACTTTTTCATGTTTTATTCCATTAACCAGAAATTATAGGACTCGCTTCCATGTTGTCAGTCTTTCATTCTGTAGACCATAAACCCTCAGCTCTTTGCTTTTGCACAGCGTGCTGTCTGGTAGGCTGGGCATTTACCACTCTGCAGCTATTTACCTCATTAGCTAGCAAGGGAGCATCTAGTTTCTTTGTCTATAAAGCAAAATGGAGGAACAGAACAAATTTATCTATGCCATTCAATTTCAAAATGATATGGGAAATATAAGTAGTATGTGGACTTTCAGAGTGACACGTTTTCATCTCTCCCAGTACATTGTGTTTTATATTCAAGATCATAGTTATATTCAGTAGGAGAAATTGGCTTAGAATATAGTTCTTATTAATTCAATGTTTTGTATTGTGTTAGTCTGCTTGGAATGTCATAACAAAATACTGTAGACTGTGTGGTTTAAACAACAGAAATTTATTTTCTCACAATTCTGAAGTCTGGAAAGTCTGATATTAAGATTTGATCCTGGTTCACAGACAGCTGTCTTCATGCTGTGTCTACACATGGCCCTAGCAGAGAGAGGGGAAGCAAGCTCTCTGGTCTCTTCTTATAAGGGCACTAATCCCATCAGGAAGGCCCCACCCTCTTGACCTCATTTAAACCTAACTTTCTCCTAAAAGCTCCACCTCCAAATCACATTGGAGGTTATGCCTCCAACTTATGGATTTGAAAGGGGCATACAAGTTGGTCCATAGTATGCACATTTCATAAGAACGTTAATTCTTCCTAACCATTTTGAATGTCCTGAATCCTTTTAAAAATCTAATGAAATCTATGGATCTCTTTCCCTTGAGTGGGAAGAAGCATATGTATAATTCCATGCACACTTACATACAGGTGGACATGACATTTCCATTTATCCTAGGGAATGCATGCCTAAAGCATATATACAGTGCCCCAGGTATCAAAGACCCCCAAGTTAGAGACCCTTGTCCTAGGACATGGAAAGTCTAATCACATTTAAAAACAGTTCTAAAGAACTGAAGTAATTACTCAGTATCAGAAGATTTTAGGAAGGATGGTTGCAGCTATTTCCCTTATGAAGTTTCCAAGTACAACTTTCCCCCCTGCTCCCAGTTTGGGAGAGATATGGTGGCTTATTAGAGGCCACATGCTTTATTTCCTGTACAGGATCCTATTCTTCCCAGGAAAATCATTAATATCTCCTTCAGGATGTTGGGCCTGGAAGAGAACTAAAGTCTTCTCTAGATGAGATCCTGTAGTAGTGTTACAGAACAGAGGTCCAAGCGGGGGTCCCCCCCCAGGATGGTATACTAATACCGTCTGGACCACCTACTGGGCTTGATTGTCCACTGCCAATTGGAAAGACATCTCTCAATGACAGAGATCAGTGAAAAGGAAAGGAACTTATTATTTATTTGAAATACAAACTAAAGTTTTCCACAAATGCACACAATTCTCCCGGCACCCTCCACATGGCAAAAGGGAGCACTTCCAAAGCCTCGTGGTCCTGACTCTCACCCAAGCTGCATGGTCCCAAACAAGACACCAAAGCTGTGTGGTCCCAACCAGATGTGTGGTCCCCCAAAGAGAGACCCCAATCGCTGCCATGCCTCTGTTTAAATTCCAGTGCCAATCTTCCTCTGCAGCCCCATTTCTGGCTCCTCCCACAATTGGCCACAGCTGCCAGCATTCTGGGCAGGTGTGGCCCTGTGGTGTGGAGCCAGTTATCTCCAAGCTCTTCTGGACCCTATTACAAATCCCTATTTGGGGCTCCCTTCTTGGCTGCACCCTGTTACAGTAGGCCATTAAGAAAAACGAGACCAGAGACAGGGAAGAAATATGCTCGTTTACTCGATTCATCTCAGCCTTTCCTTACTAACTAGCTTCAGACTCTTTAAAAAATAATGCAAAATTAATACTCATATTATTTCTTAAATATATTAAACTCCAGGACCATCTCTTATAGTCTCTCATTTTGGGTTTCTGTGACAAAATTAACAGTTCCAATACTTTCAGAATAACAATATTCTGTCTGGTGGTTAAGATTTCTTTTAGAATGCAGTAAAGTATGTCTCTATTTAATTTTCTAATATATCTAAAACACTCTGTATTTTCTTTTCCTTCTGATGGACCCAACTGAATTCTCAAAAATAGCTGAACAATTTATTGCTCCCATATAATTTCATATTCCTCTTCAGAGATAACACAGTAATTATCCAGTGATTGGACTTGTGCCGGGAGTGTAGTTGCATTGCATGCTTTTTTTTTTTTTTTTGGCTTTTAGCAAAGAGTTTTATTTGGTAGAATACATAACAGCAGCACAAAATTATTTACTGCTTCCAAATGTTTCCTGGTGTTCAGTGTTGATGATTAATCTTTGAGATGGAGTTACTCTGTTTTTTTTACACTCCATCTTCAGTTAGCTAGGAGGGCTGGTGTTCATCCACACACCATCAGTCTTACAGGAATTGCCCTCTCTGAGACATCCTTGAAGCTCCGACTTAATGGCAATTGAGCACATTGCACCTGTGATTTGAAAGCAGCAAAATGCAGGTGTCACCTCCAAGGCTTCACTGACCAATTTCCCAAAAGTAAGCCAAAATAGGAGAAAAGGTCAAATCAGAAGACAGAAGGGAGGTAGACAATGGGTCTTCAAAGACCCCACAGGAACCAAGCCTTTGCAGAAACACACTAAGACCCACCCCTGCTATAACACTCTAGAGTTCCAGCAGCTCACCATTCTGACTAGTTGATAATTGCGGTGTAATATTTTACTGGGACATTCGTGTGTATTTTATTCTTTGTTCTTGCTGTGTTTTCCCTCACCTTGATTTAAGCCCTTGGGCCTCTCTTTTTTTAAGAGGCAGTTAGTGTTGCAAGATGAAAATGGAATTATCTGAAGTTAACCTCTGTTTCTAGCTTCAGCTTTTCAACAGAAACAAAAGCATGTGTCCTCGTTTTGACCTGGGAGCCTCAGTAATGACAGATTGAAATGTTTTTCCATCTTCCAAGCCCAACAGAAGCTCACGGTCTGGTTTACATTGATTTAAAGAAACTACTGCAACCTCTCTCAAGTATTTGTGATGTAAGATTCCTCCTTTCTACATTTTTTCCCACTTCCTGTCTTTACTTCTCCATCTACCCCTGCAATGTCTTTGTGGTGTACTCTGAACCTCCACAGGACTGTTCCTTGGGAATTGGGGTTGTGGGAGAGTCTAGAAGGTATTTGATTCACATTCTCAACTAACAGAGTGGATGGAGACTCTTGTCCACTTACCCAAAATCACAGGGTATCTTAGTCCATTCTGTCTGCTGTAGCAAAACACAGTAGACTGGGTGGCTTATGAACAATGAATTTGTTTTTCATAGTTCTTGAGACTGAATGTCCAAGATCAGGGTGTCAGCATGGTTGGGTTTTGGTCACAGACTGCTGTGTCCCTCACATGGCAAAAAGAGGGCCAAGAGAGCTCTCTGGTATCCTTTTCCAGAGGCACTAACCCCATTGATGAAGGCTACATCCTCATGACCTAATTAGCTCCCAAAGGCTTCATCTCCTTATGCAATCATTTTGGGTGTTAACATTTTGACATATGATTTAAGGGGGTGGGAGTGTACAAGCTCCACTCTATTGCAGGGGCTACCTATTTGATTGCAGATTCCAGACTTCATCACAAGTTCCCCAATTCTCTCCCAATATACACGATAGCTGGTGTTCCTAATCAGAACTGTAAGTTCTCCTCTGAGGTGTAAAGTACTGTTTGGCATCTTCTGCTCAGTGAACCCAGGCACTGTGGAATGCTCTGGAGGGTTTACAGAAAACAAGCCTTGGTACTTAAGCTGTTCAAGTTTATCAAAGTCTCTGCTCAAAGCCACTGCCAGGGGCAGAATCCTCTCACCTATTCATATGTTCCTGTCTCCTTTCCATCATCACTAAGTGGGCTCAAAAGTATTCATGGGAGATTGTGATTGCGTTTATTCTGTGCTCCTCATAGTACCCAGCACATTGCCTATAGAGAAGTAGCTTCTTTCTAAAGGCTTAGTGAGTTGGATCAAGTGAATAGAATTTATTTACATCTAAGAATGCATTCCCCAGGGATAATCTATATAATTAATGTCTTAAAGTGTTTGAAAGGCCAGAACATATAACATAATACTAGAGAAAACTCTAACATTTAGTGAGCACTTCCCATGTATAAATCAGATGCTAAATACTTTACCTGGATTATCTCATTTGATCTTTACAGCCACCCTATGAAGTATATTCCTTTGTTACCCTTTCTTCACAGGAGAAAAAGCGGAGACACAGCAAGGTGAAAACACCTTGCTCACTCACACTCTGCAGTACAAAATTCTGGACTTTTTCCATGTGGAACTGCATGTAGAGAAGAACATGGATTGAATACCTCAGGGATAGAGATTTTGGCTTCATGCAAAGAAGGCTTCCAACTGTGAGAGCTGTCTTAGGGATCTGTAATCAAGGCTAGAAAATTATTTGACAGGCACTTGTAACAGAGTTCAAGTACAAGAATGTTTGAGTGTCAAAAAGAATGCCTTTCAGTCCTATAGTGTTCTGATTGCTCGCCCCATCATTCACATTTACACGTCTCATCCATGTTTCACGTGCTGCTTTCTGGGGCAGCCTCACCGTCTCTGTGTTTATAAAATCTGTTTTGTTCACTAGTTCACAGAGGTCAAGGTCTAGTCTACACTCTGCTACACTGTCACATAAGCATAGAATATTTTGTTTTTTACTTTGGAAAACAAAACTTAGTTTAGTTAAGGAACGAAAAATGATTTTCACAGAAGCAAAAGCTAAGGTCTGGGTGCCACACAGTTTCGAGCATGTGATGGAGTTGTCTGCTAGTTTCCTTTCTGATTTTCTGTTTTGGGTCCTGTGTTTCTGGCTGCCTCAGATGACGCCCTGTCCTGACAGGAAGATGGTCCTGGCAGCAACCTTTAGAGTGTTTATAAAACTGCGTCCCATTGCAGGACTTCTCCCGAATGGCCAGAGGCCACACCCACTCAAGGCGGGGATCTTTGTCTTCTTCCCCTTCTGTTGTCTTCATCCCCTTCTGTAGCTTGTGTATTTGCCCACTCACTGGAAAGAGCCAATTAATCATGACACCATGGGCTGTAAAGGGCACTGCCTAATGAACTCATGAAGGGCCACGCCTCTGCCTCCTGGGAACAACTGTTAAGTCCCCTATATTCCATTGAATAAGGCAGGGGCAGTGGTGCCCTCTTTTACTGAAGAGAGACCCCACTTTGCACAGAACCCCAGCTTCCTTTTCATGAGCACACTCAAGGGACACTGCTACGCAGGCTTCCCTGTCACCACAGCCTCTTATCTGTGCTCGGAAGGAAGCTGGTCTCCTAGCCATCACTTCCTTTGGCCTCAGGAAGGCAGGTCCTAAGGTAGATATGGCTTCTAAGCCTGTCCCATTAGACCCTGCCCCCACAACAGGCCCCATGAGGAGACGAGCTCTCCTGCTAAACACTTCCTGAGCTGGTTCCTATATTCCTCTTCTGCATTAATTGGGGAAAACATAACAGCATTGTTGATTGAGCTCCTATCATGCATGGCCCCTGTGACTAGTACATCTACTACATATTCCATCTAATTGACACCTATTAGAAAATTCTGTGGGTAGGGGGTGTTAGCCCATCTTGTAAATGAGAAGACTAAAGCATGTGGAAATTATATAACTTCCCTGAGACCACAGAACTGATTTTAGAATAAGGCTCAAACTCAGGCCCTTTGTCTCCAAGTGCGGTGCCCCAAATCCTTACACATGTACCACCTCCTGTGACGTGACCATTCCTAGACTTGGGCACTGGGATACCTTTATATGTCTTCTTCCTAAATTTCATTTCTTATGTGTTCACTGCATTTTGGATGCTGACCTTATAAGTAGTTCTGAGTAGGTATATTCAAGTCCCAACAGCTGGTTCAGTAGGGACCCTAAATGTGTGTGGACAGGGCCATTTGCCTCGCCTCATGGGAGAACGATGTGACTTCTCAGACAAGGAAGTTTCACCCACTGGAACAATTCCTACAGAAAAGCTGTCAAAACACCTAAGTGCATTTAAATGTGTGTCCCCAAACACACACGTCCCTTCCTGATGGTCTGAGCAGGGATTCCCAAAAGTAAGGACTGCAGCTCTAGGGAGTTAGGATGATGTTAGTGACAATCGAGGGTGGAGAATCGTCCACTTTCACCTTTAATGGCACCAGATTACCAATATTCTGGATATTGTTGTTGTTGTTGGAAGTCCTTTTCTCTTAGTGATTATTAGCCTTCTGTGTTCTTCCTTTCTTTTGGGCTGGCATGAGTCCTTTTGCACCCCTTAAAATTGCAATGCCTTGTTTGGGATCTACTGTAGAAAAACACTCAAGGTAGTTTGAATTCAGAACAAACCCTCTTTGCTTATGGGGAGCACAAGATGCACAGGCTCCAAGGGACTTCATAATTGGGTGGTAATAGAAAAAAATACACAAAATGTGAAATAGGATGTGAGTGTTTGCTTTAATAGAAATGATAGAAATGGAAATTAAACTCTATGGGAACAAAGGACCCTATTACAATTACTCTTTCTCCAGCTAATTCACTACCAGTGAAATGACAGATTTTCCTCTAAGACCTCAGCAGACTTAATTTCCAGAGCTTCTGTGTTTCTCTTTGGCCAAAGAATTTACAGAAATGATACTGTCCTCAGCTGAAGAAGAGTTTTCTTAACTTAATGAAAACCATCCTCTTAGTTTTGATGGGCTCATCCTATAACCCTACCCAACCATGAAACTCATTTCTATGGTGAATCACTGTCAGTGAGGAGAGAGCACATTGGTCCTTGAGTGTTTTCTCTGGGAAAATAAAGGCTGGAGACCACTTCGCAAAAGGTGATGTGATGTGATGAGATTTGTGCTTATTTTAACATCGTATGAGCCAAGTCCATTATTCTGATGACTTTTTAATGTATCCATTTGGCTATAATATCAAGAAATTCAAACAAATACTAATCTAATGCCAGCATAAAGGGGTCTTACAAATGTGCTTGAAGCCCCTCATCAGTTGATTTTCAGTTCATCACAAAGGGGACGACTGCTGGTGGGCCTCCCCTAATCAGATGGGTTCAGGTAGCAGGCTGTGCCCATGGAGTCCCAGCCTGCTTGTGGTCTTTCCTGTTGGCTCTGCTTCTTTGGATGAACCCTGACTGATACAACAATCTAATAGCTACAGGAAATTTTGCTAATTTTTCAGTTTTTTTACTTTATGAGATGGGGATTTGTGAGGATATGTGATCATATTTATTAGTTTACAGGTACTGGATAGGTTGTAGGCAAATAAAAATTAAAGTTATAATAGCTCAGGGTCAGGAAGCCAGGGAGAAGAAAAAAGATATTCTGGTTTAAAATTTACAACTTATTCAGTGGACTTTAAGTAAGATGTGTGCATTTTTTCCTAAGAGAGAAAATAAAACTGCCTATAAATCCTATGAAAAAATATATTTTTCCCTTAAGAGCAATACTAAATTCCCTGGTTTCATTTTGATATCCAGAGAAGAATACATACCAAACATACTCAAAGACTTTACTACATCCTGCCTGCTGGATGGGATTTTTAATGAAAGTCGTCTAGATTTATGTTTTTCTATGAGAAAATTGTCTCATACTCTCGAATGTAACAGATGTAACAAAAACCAAGGACAGTTGAATAAGGGACTGAGGGGACCATTTACAGCCAAAGGCCATTGCCTATGTGAAACCTGCTTTGTTATTGAAGCATTTCTGGCAGAACTGAGTTCTTGGGCCTATGACTTTTTTAAAAATTAGATATCCACATACTGAAATGATTATTTAGGCAAAATGGGCCTAAGGTATTATATACTAGCCTGCTTTCTTTCTTTGAATATATTTAAAAAATAAAGACAAATGGCTCTTTTAAATTAATGATGCATGAAGGAATCGGTGAGCAGCACCTTTAGATGTAAAGGTGCTGAATTCCTAACAGTCTGAATTCCTGCCTCCTAATGACTTTGATGTCTCCTTTTGACCACAGCACTACTTAGAAGGGTAACTAACATTAAAATATTAGTAGATAGAGTCTATGAAATTGTAGTAACTCATACCCATGCATTCAATTATGAAACTGTTCATTTAAGAAAATTTTTTTTAAAAAATCCGAAGAAAGCAGGGAGCATGTTTATGGCATGTGTGGTAAAGGCAGGAGGCAGGGGCTGGGGGATGGTGGCAGAGAGATGACATCACCTGCAAAGGCCAGGAGAGGCTGAGACTGGAGAGATGTGCTTTGCATCCATTGAGTTAGGTCTAGATGTTGGGATTTCATAACGCTTCCTGGTGACTGTGTTGCTTTCCAAACTCTGAGACCCATGTTCATTCTCCAACACATAACAGATGGAGGCAGGAGAGGTTCCACTGGGTCCCAGTGCTGGCTCTGGGGCAAACTGCCTGGGGTCAGCTTCTAATTCACCCTTACCAGCTGCACAACCCTGGATATGTTCCCGTGTCTCAATGGCTTCCTCTGTAAATTGAGAATGAGGTCATTTCCCTCACATGTAAAGAGAACTAAAAGTTGAAAGTATTTTGAATGATATTTGGCCCATTGCAAGTCCCTAGTTAATGTGAATTTATTAGCATATTGTATAATTATTATGTATATGCAATGCATTATATGTAATAACATATACAACATAATATATACTATATAATATACATGCAATATCATACTTATACAGTTGTATGTATTACTATGCATATTACATAGACAAGAGGAAATGGGAAAGGCCTCAAGGTAAGAGCAGGTGTCCTAGGCTTGTGCTTTGCAGAAAATCACTTGCTCTTACCTGAAGTAATTAGAAGCCCTGGATGTCCAACACCCAACTACAAATTGTCTTTTGTTCTTGGCCCCTCAATTAGGCCCTTAAAACAGAGAAAACAGAGAATCCCTGTTCAGAGTGGAAGGTTCTAGTAGAAAGGTAATGGAGTTGAAGCCCACCACAATCTCTGCCTGGCTACAAACCAGGATGGGATTTGGCAACAGCTGGAACTATTTGCAAATTTGCTTGCACAATGAAAAAATTGTCCTGCAGAAGACTGGGAAGAGTGCACCATCTGCTTACCGTTAAGCAGCAACTAGAATTTTTCTTACAAGCAATTCTCATATTGTGCTGTGTTGCCTTTTGTTTCCTGCCCCCTTCCCATATGTGTTCAGGAGCAAATATTAGATAGCTGTGATTATCTCCATTACAGGAAGGACCCAGGCCTCAGAGAAGCAGTGTCCAGTTAGGCCCATGACCACACCCTGCCACACACCCTGGACACTTGACTCTGGGCCTAAGTGCTGAACCATCCATGACTTCAGACCTATACACAGCTGCTTTCCTCCTACCAATGGCCCTTCGAGATAGGAATTTTGCAGCTAATTTCTCAGTTCTCCTTTGTACTCTGTTCTTCAGAGCAAACACTAAATACCGCTTCCTTTGGTGCAAGTGAATTTATCAGAATTCTGGCCCCCAATCCCTCAAATCCCTTAGCCTCCTTCAGGTAACACTTCTCTTAGTCAGATTTGAAACATAGAATGAGATCCTATTATCTGAAATCCTCCTCTGGCCTTGGGATCAGGAGTCAATTATTTGCTGATTACACCATGACTATTAAACCCCACACCTTCCGACATCTCTGGCCTGAATGGACAACATTGTACTGTAATAGCAAATCTCCCTGACCTCTTAGAGGGTTCTATAACAAATGCTTAGTTCCTCTTCACCTTATATATTGCCCAAGAGTAGCTCATGCGCATGGCTCACACATCACATGGTATGTTTAAACTGGATGACTTCTTTGGTTTACACCAGAGAATAGATTTTGAATTTTCACCTTGGAATAGAAATCAAAATAAAGACTAAATTATGGAGAAGGTTGAGATTAAGCGCCTGAGATAAACAAAAACATGAAATTTGAAAGCAGAGTTGGATACAAGTCAAGGTGCTTAGGATGTTCTAACCAGAGTCTAAAAGGCAAATTTCAAGGTCACCAGTGAGAGGGTTAAAGAGGGAACAACATAGGAGAAACTAGAGAGTATTTAAACGGTAATGATTTCTGGAAATCTTACTTGGCCCATCGTTTCCTTTTGGGTTAAGTCCTACTCATTAGTGTTCCCTGTTGCTTGGAGGTCACCATCCTCAGCAAATAATGGCCAAGTCTTACCAATACTTGCATTTTCTCTTAGGTGACTTGAGAAGACAAGCAGAAGGGAAGGGAGCTATCATCTACCACATGCTAGATAATTTCCAAAAAAATTTTGTTTAATCCTTGCTACAGTCTTTCAGGTGTTATGTTATTTCTTTTCTCTCTTTTCATAGAATTAAAGAAACAGAAGTTTATGAGAACCATAGGTATGGTGTGAGTTGGGTTTTCAGTCCAAGCCACTCTGGCTCACTTGATAGTATAAGTTCTGCTCCACTTAGCATGCTGCTCCCCACCCTGGGGATGATGAGGTGGGGCCAGGTTAACAGGAAATGATGTTCAGGTGCTGTCAAATGGGCTGCGGGGCACCAGTGAAAACTCTTATACATAACAGTGCAAATGTAAGCTTCTCAAATGATACGATAGCAAAAGTGGAGAAAAGTTGTTCAGGCCTCCCTAAAAATTAAAGGGCACCTCACAGAATTGTCACCAGATAATCCCTGGCATTTCTTCTGGCCAAGCAGTGTCCCTTAACCTCAGAGAAGTTCCCATGGTAGTAAGTGGAGGGGGGATTCTGCCACATGAATCTGAGCTTGAATCACTGTATCTACACCTGCAACAAGATGGGCCAAAAAGATGCGACAGAAGACCCTGAAACTTCTGCCTCATCAGGTGTCCCCACCTAGTCCATTGCCAGGTAAGGCTGGGGTCCAAAGGAGACAGGAGAGCACTTTGAGGGCAGCCAAAGCCCAGATGAAAAAGACAAAGAAGGTTTCTTATTCCTACATCTACCATGCTGGTAAGTCATTCCACCTCCTCAGCGACCATGAGACTGAGCAGATAGAGACCTAGATATGTTTAGAGAGAGTACCTCTCTTCATGGAGCCCACAAGTGGAACATGGTAACCCTCCTGCAGTCCTGAGATTCTGGTGTCTGCTAGAAGAAGCAAAGGTGTAAATAAAACTCATGCTAAATCTATACCTGGGACTTCTCACAAAGCCTCTCAGACAGGAGACTCTTCCTGCCACTCCCAACACCAGAGTCAATAAAAATCCACATGCTAGACAGGAAATCTTGTAGGAATTTCCTGTCCCCCTTTCACTCTTTATCAATGTATTTTCAAGGCATCGGAAGAGGCCATTATAGAATCTTGCATTGTATTTTAAAAATCTGTACAGTTCCCCACAGGAAACATTACCAATATATTTGCTTCCATTTGATGTCTTTTTAGTACTCGGTGCCAAGAAAAAAAATCTGTTGTTTTTAAACCAGTTTCCAAGTGAGCAGCTCTTGGGTGATTAAGAGAAAAAAATCACAACAACATCTAAATCATGGGAAATGTCTAAGAGGGAGAAAGGGCTGGAAGAGGCTGCTGAGGTGGGAAAAAGCAGAGCCAGGAGGCAGAAAGCCTGGGTTTACACCCCAGACACCCAACACCCAAGCTCTATGACCTCTCTGTGCCCCATAGAGTGAGCTAATAACAGGAGTTAATTTGAAGAAACAGCATGAGCGTTACCTGACTTGTCATTTGAAAAGAGCTCAGCACAGAGCCTGATATGTGTCCAAGGCTGTTGAAGAGCATGGTATAGTTGCAGCATTGTGGGGGGAAGGAGGCCCACCCTAAGACTGTCTTTGCAGTCCACGTTCCATTTGAGGAAATTGAAGTGATGAATTATGTAAGGACAGTTTTTCCCCTACCTGGGTCCTCATTTTTCAACCACACTGGGACATCGATGAGGGATTCCTTGAGTACTTTCTGCACGTCATATTCAGTGTGGACCTTGATGGGCCTTTGTGATACTCCCCAAATCCTGGCTCAGAGAGTGACAGGCGTCATGAGCCTCCCTTGCTACAGCAATGGTGTAAGGGTCTGTGAGGGCTGCATAACAAAGAACCAGAGACTGGGGGCTTAGACAATAGGCATTCATTTTTCACAATTTGGGAGGCTGGAGTCTGAGCTCACATTACTGAGCAGGCTGCTTCCTTCTGAGGCCTCTCTCCTTGGAGTGCAGACAGCTGTCCTCTCCCTGTGTCCTCATGTGGCTGTCCCTCTGTGTGTGCCTGTGTCCTAATCTCCTTCTCTGATAAGGACACCAGTGAGATTGGGGCAGAGCCCTCCTAAGTAACCTCATTTTATCTTAATTATGTTGTTAAAGGGGCTAACTTTATATACAGTCACATTGTAGGTTCTGAGGGTTACGTCTCCAGCATATGAACTGGGGGGTGGTGGACACAATTCAGCCCGCTATCAATTATGTCAAGGAGAAGATTCTTTTCAAGGGAAAGTTTTGGTGCAAACAGTGATATTGGATAGAGATATTTGGTATTGATGGGTGCTGACTTTTCAGAGCCACTTATTTTCCAGGGAACAGAGGCAGGTCAGGATAGGGTGCAGAGCAGAAAAAAACATTTACTGACTATAAACTATGTGCCTGGGCTTGTGCTGGTTATAGGTATACATTTATATGCATATATTATAGATATATATTATACACATATACATAATATATATATGTTTGCATCATATATGGTTTAATGTATGGTATGATATATATTTTGCATGTATGCACTATATATATATATATATATATATATATATATATATATATATATATATAAACATATAATGTATATAATGTATATGGTTTCATGGGCTACAAAAAGTTGCCACAAACTCAAGGTTAAAATAACAGGAATTTATTCCCTCATAGTTGTGGAGGTCAGAAGTCCATAATCAAGGTGTCAGCTGAGCTGTTCATGCTCCCAAAGGTCTAGGGGAGAGTTGTCCCTTGTCTCCGGCAGCCCCTGGTGGCTCCTGGTGTCCCTGGTTTGGGGCCACATCATGCCATCGCTGCCTCTGACGTCATATGGTCTCTTTTTCTGTCTCAGGTTTCCCTCTCCCTTTGTTTTGTTAGGGCACTTGTCACTGGCCTGAGGGCACAAATGGGTGATCCAGGATGATCTCATTCTGGGATTCTTAATGTAATCACATCTGCACAGAACTTTGTTCAAATAAGGTCACGTTCACACATCCTAGGGGTGAAGATGCAGACATATCTTTTGGACAGGGAACACTATTCAACTCACTACATGTATATGGCATGCATGTATGTATTATGTATGTATGTGTTGGTCTCTGAAAAGTCAGCACCCATCTCTACCAAATACCCCTTAATCCCTTCCTTATCCAATTTTCACTGTTTGCACCAAAAAGCTTCCCTTGAAAAGCCTCTTCTCTTTGACCTCATTGATTTTAGGCTGAATTGTGTCCCCTCAAAATTCTACACACCAAGGGGTGAGGCACAGCAGAGACCCACTCAGTGTATGCATACTGTGTATACTGGGCTGGCAGAGACACAGAAAACAGGAATGGAGTGTGCATTTGGATGGCCCCTCCCAGTTGATGTATCTTTCTCCTCCCTGGGGCCCAGGTACTCAGGGGCAGAGCCGCCCTGCAAGGCAGGAGGGCACAGGGAGACAGGCCTGGCCCAGCTGCCTGGGCTGCCCTGGGGGTGCCTGGCCTCCTCAGAGAGGCCAAGCTTGAGATCATACACATTTCTAAGGGAAGTGCCCATGCAGAAACCTGAACTTCTGAGTGCCATTATTTCTGCCTAAGTAAAATCCAAGCATACATATTTTGATTACATTTCTTCTACTAGGGAATAGCAACGTCCAAAGGTCAGAGAATTAGGGAGTGCACTGCTGAGCAGTGTGACCAGAAGGGCTGAGGAGGAGAGGCCAGGGAGGGCCTCCCCCAGAAACGGGCAGCTGCCTCTGCGGTCGGAGGCTCTCTGTACCACCATCTATCCGGGATGGCTGACAGCTGTGTTAAAGAAGGGAAAATGAATTCTGCTCATTATTTTAAGCCACTTAAACTTAAAACTATATTCCCTCTGACAAGCAACAGATTTAATGGGCTGCAGAGAGCTAGAAATACTAATTAATAACCTGTTTGCTGGGCTGTTCGCAATATGGAAACTCAAACATGGTGATTTGAGTACATCATTAGGGATGTTCAACCAAATACAAAGCGTATAATAATGTGAACCTACTTTTTGCAAATACCTTAATGTTGAAGTTCCCCCATTTGTTCTCTAAAAACAATGTCTTGTTGCTGCCAAAGCAGCAGATATGAGAATTTCCTTTACATGAGGAATCAGAAATCGATTTTGAAAATTAGTCTTCAGAGAGCACACGGCGGAAT
>PVKM010010813.1:0-34282 GCA_004027735.1 Carollia perspicillata
AAAAAAAAAATAGCTTAGAACCTGTGACAGAAAACTATTCTGTCCTTTAAAATAATGCTGAATTATTTTATCTATTTTAATTTAATGCATTGATTTTCTGATTTGACACCAAAGCCTCAATGAATTAAATTATACTGGCTTAACTCTGTTATTCTCTTTGGTTCAGTTCATAATTCAGTCATCCATAATTCTGTATATAAATTTCACCTTACTGTTTTAGTTTATGTGCTTGAAAGCCATAAGCCTGAGTGTTAAGAAAATAAGCAGACTGTTAATGAAATTGTCCGGAATGTATTACAACAAAGAGAATGTTTTATTTTATGTATACACACAAATATAGAAAATTGTTCCAAAAATATGCTAGTACTCTTGTTCTTTCGACCATAGAAGTCAACCAGTACAAAAGAGTGTGGGATTTTCTTGAAAAGTACAAAATTTAAGCATCCCAATTACAGTGTGTTAAGCAGCAAGGAAGCCTAAAAGAGACCATTGATTACAAGACAAAATAAACATGGCTTTATCCAGAAATACTGCTTGTGTCTTTCAACAACAAAAGCAACATAGTTTTTTTAGTTTCATGTAACAACAAGAATCCAGATCTCTCTAAGGGAACTTGTAAAACCTTTTAATGCTGTCATATTTCCATATTTCTCTTTCAATGTTTCATTGTTTAAAAGAAAAATTTAGTGTCAGTGAT
This sequence comes from Carollia perspicillata, assembly GCA_004027735.1. Classification (NCBI taxonomy): domain Eukaryota; kingdom Metazoa; phylum Chordata; class Mammalia; order Chiroptera; family Phyllostomidae; genus Carollia; species Carollia perspicillata. The sequence goes on from PVKM010010813.1 coordinate 698, forward strand.
ATAAATATGACCATGAAAAACCCCATATTAAAGTTTATAAAAATAGTAGTTATAAATATTTAAGTGAGTAGTTCAGCACTTTTAATGTGAACAATTGTATTATTCTAATTTTTTCTAGATTTTTATAGTCTAAGTAAGCAGTCTGTTTAACAAATCAGTATTTCTCACATATATCCTGTTTTAAACCTTAAATTAATTCATATTTAATTTAACATATTATATTTATATTTGCTGAACTAATTAAAAAAGACTCAAAATAGCAACACTTAATTTCCTCTGTAAATGAAAATTTTAGAACACACTTCAAATAATTGTAGCCTTCAATCAAGGTGGTGGGTAGCTCACAACCATATCAAAATTACAATTCAACTACACAACACCATTATTCAGAACTATCTGAAGTTTAGCTGAACAGAAGTCCTATAACTAAGGATATAAAGAAGTCACATTGAGACTATAAGGAGGGGCACAGGATACCAACTTATCAAAATAGTAATACAATGTTATAATAACATGTTTTCTATAAAGTGAAATGAAATGGGCTCATGGATAAATTTAATAAACCTGAAATTGCTGTACCAATATAATAAAAAGCCAACAGTCTGAGTCTTCATGATGTGTCCTTAGAGTCTCATAGCTCTTGTCAAGAAACATAAGGAATTGTCTTCAAAATATAAATAGAATTTAAAGTTAGGTCTAAAATTCTGAATGAGTAAAAACTAATAAACTAAAGGCCAAGGAACTTAAAACATTTTGCTTACTATTTTATAAATAAATAAACCTATCTTCAATTGATGACAAAAAATCAGGATATGCCTGTGACCTAAATTAATACCAATGCTTCATGTTCTAATAAAGAAAACATCTTAATGAGATTTTTGAATTAAGTCTCAGAATGCTTAATAAAATTTAATGTGATATTTGGTAAATCTTTGTGCATGGGTATAGATTTCCTAGAAAAATTTACCATTGCCCCAATAAAACAATATTATAGACAAAATGTTTCAATACCTCTGTCTTTGTTTATTTTCTTTGCTATGCATAATCTTTGGAGTTATACTTCCTGTAAGAGAATTTTATTTTTAATTAAGATGATTTATGTCATATAGTCACATAATTTTCAGAGTAAAATGACCTTTGCATTTTCTATTAATCAGCTTGATCAAAATAATATTTTGATAAAACTCATCCAAATCAGTTGATTAACCCAAGAAATGAATACACATTTATAATAGTCAATCTCAAATGAGAACATGATGTTGCCTTGTATTCTACTATGTTTTTTGGTTAAATCATTTTCTCCATACTAATTCCTTACTCTTTCCTTCCTTTATTCCTTCTTTCTTTTTGACTTTGTAATCCTTCTTAAAATTTTATTTTTTCACTTTTTCTTGTATTTTCCATTACTATTTATCCCTCATACCATCTTCCACTTCCACTATCTCTGTACCCTCCACAATCATTACATTATTGTCTATGTCCATGAGTTCTTTCTCTTTTTTAAAAAAAAAACATATTTTGTTCTTGATTCCTCCACCTTCAAAATCCCCTGCCAGAGGTGTCAGCCTGCTCTCTATCTATGAGTCTGTCTCCATTTTGCCTGTTTGTTTAGTTTGTTCATTAGATTCCACATGATTGGTATCATATAGTATTGTCTTTCTCTGACTTGCTTATTTCACTTAGCATAATTCTCCAGGTATATCCATGCCATTGCAAAGGGTAAAACTTTCTAATGTTGGGAAGGATGTGGAGAAGTGGGAATCCTCATGCACTGTTGGTGGAAATGCAGATTGGTGTAGCCACTGTGGAAAGCAGTATGGCGTTCCCTCAAAAATTTATAGAGGGAACTCTCTTATGACCTAGCAATTTCAATTCTGGGAATTTATCTGAAGAAACCCAATTTGCTAACATGAAAGAATGTATGTACCCTTATGTTCATTGCAGCAATATTTACAACAGCCAAGATTCAGAAGCAGCCTAAGTCTCCATCAATAAATGATGGATAAAAGAGCTACTACTATATGTTTATGTAATAGAATGCTACTCAGCTACAAAGAAGAAAATTTTACTTTTCCATACTATTTATATTCATTAACTTATTGCTTCCAAATCATCTTTCTATAAGTATCTACAAACTTACTAGTTTCAATTTAAAAAATAATTAGTAACAGTATAAATAATAAAAGCTGCTACTTTTCAGTGGGAGTCCCTAAAATCCCAAAGAAACACACTTCCAGTTGTCGCATTTGTCTTCCCAACACCTGCATGCGATGTAAAGTCTCTTCATCACTATTTTACCTTACAGTAAAACTGAAGAACACAGCAATTCAGAAACTTGTTGATATCACAGAGAATAAGTGGCATAAACTTACTGCTTTGAATTTCAAAAATCATTAATAGCAGTATAAATAGTAATAAGTTGCTTCTACATTGTACTAGGAAACCCCTAACTCACTTCAAATAATCTTATTTATCTTCCTAACACTCATATGAGATAGAAGCTCTTTTCATCACCATTTTACTTTACAGTAAAACTGAAGAACACAACATTTCAGAAACTTGATATCACAAAGGATAAGTGGCAGCAGTGAAAAGATCTGAATTACAGCAAAGTCTGTATATTTAATCACTGCACAAATTTCTCCTGTACCCTGTGTAATAGAATCCTAACACTTGAAATCCATTGGTTATATGACACTATAGAGTAAATTTTTACTTTTCCTCATTTTTCTTGTTTGAAAAGACAAGCATGTTCATCTGCTAAAGCTAATTTTCCTAATTACCAATACAAACTCACCATCTTCACCCCTGCAGTGGCATTTCCATCCACTGTTTCATTCTTTCCTGACCAGTGTATCTTTCCTTCATTATGAACTTCACTCCATAAGAATTAAGTCAAGGACAAGACTCACATGGATTAAAACAAAGAACAAAGAAACAACAAAATCTGCAACTAAAGATATCCTCCCAGCTATATCTTCAGTTTCTTCTTTCCATCAAAGCTTAATATTTTACGATAAAAATCACAAAAACACTCTTCTCACTTTATGTTTTCTCTTTAACCTGGAGACCCTTGTTTTATCTCTTGAAAATAATTTGTCTTCCACATCTTTTGTAAACTCCATAAGGCAAGTTATTTTCACTTGTCATTTTGTAATCTGTTATTAATTACTTTCTTCTTGAAATATTCTTTCACCTCTGTTTATATTATCACACCATTTGATTTTCAATAACTCTTCCTTATATGCCTTCTGATTAAGACTTCTTTGTTCCCCTCTCCATTCTCTCTCCCATACCATTAATCCTTTATGGAGCACTCCTTATGTCTCTTCATTAGCTGTATATTTTTCCTAAAAAATACACCATGTTTTATCATTTTAGTCATTTTAAAAAAATTTTTATTTTAGTTGTTGTTCAAGTACAGTTTTCTGTCTTTTACTCCCATCCCAGTCCTCCCCTCTAGTGCTCCCCTCCTCCCTCCCATTTCCACCCCCCCTTAGTTTTTGTCCATGTGTCCTTTATATTTGTTCCTGTGACCCCTTCCCCTTTTCCCTTGAAATTCCCTCGCCTCTCCCCTATGGTTACTCTCAGCCTGTTTTCTATTTCACTGTTGGTGGTTATATTCTGCTTGCTTGTTTGGTTTGTTGCTTAGGTTCCTGTTAAAGGTGAGATCATATGGTATATGTCTTTCACCACCTGGCTTATTTCACTTAGCATAATGCTTTCCAGTTCCATCCATGCTGTTGCATAGGGTAGGAGCTCCTTCTTTCTTTCTGCTGCATAGAATTCCATTGTGTACATGTACCATAGTTTTTTTATCCATTCATTTACTGATGGGCACCTAAGTTGCTTCCAGCACTTCGCTATTGTAAATTGTGCTGCTATGAACATTGGGATGCACAGATTCTTTTGGATTGGTGTTGGGAGAACTGGACAGCTACGTGCAAAGAAATGAAACTTGAGCACCAACTTACGCCATACACAAAAATAAATTCAAGGTGGATAAAAGACTTAAATATAAGTCGAAACACCATTAAAGTCATAGAGGAGAACATAGGCAGGGAAATCTCAGATATTTCACACAGCAACATTTTTACTGATTTGTCCCCTTGAATAAAGACCATAAAGGAAAAAATAAACAAATGGGATCTCATCAAAATAAAAAGCTTCTGCACAGCCAAAGAAAACATAATTTTAGTCATTTAAATACCTTAATTTTTGTACATGGAATAATGATGTAGATATTGCTGAAGTCTAGGTGTCTTTAATACATAACATCAATTCTCCCCACACCTAATCAATTGCAATATATTTTTAAAGAAAATATCCATGTTGTTCCTCATCTGTCTAATTGTTACTTCACTCATTGCTACTTCATTCACTTCTATAAAGGCCACATTAATCTTTATTTGAATTATGATGACTATTTCTTAATGTATATCCTTAATTAAATCTTGGTCTTTTCCAATTCTCTCTACATATGTAGAGAGTATGATCAAAACATTTCATTGACTCCACTGCATTTAGAACTAAGTCAATACTTATTAACATAATACCTTAGATTCCTGTTGGCCTAGATTTTGTGAGCACTCTACTCTTATCTCCCCTACTCTACAAATGATGAACCCATATTTCATAAACTGTTTCTAATACTCAAAGACAGTAGAATTTATATTAGTCAACCATTTCAAAAGTATATTTTTGCTTCTGCCAGGAGCACATTTTTCTCAATTTACCTCACATTTGTATGCATATTTAAGCTTTATCTAGAAAGCCTTGTTCAAATTCAAGATTGGAATAGGATTCCATCCTGCAGGTTTCCAAAGCACTCTCGTCGCACATAACAATATGTTTTGCAATTTCCTGTTTACTCATCTCGCTTATTCACTATGCTTAAGTTTCATAAAGCAAGGACTGTATTTTACTGACCACATACTCAATGATTAATAGTCAGTAGTTTCTCAATAAGCATATGTTCAATTGATTGAGAAATTATTTAAAATACACATTCATTCTCTTAAAAATTATAAAGTATTTTGAGTCTGGTTTTATTTTGATGTATCTCACCTTCTACTATAGATGTAGTTGACATTATTTTCTTTTGTGCATGTTTATTTGTATCCCCAAGGTTACGATATTGCCAGAATTCAATTCCATACGATTGAGGGAATGATTGTGATATTTGTAGAAATCTGAAAGCTGCAGGGAATAAGGATTGAGACAACTGTTAGAGGTGACTGAAACTGTATCACAATTTTGAGTCTGTGGAACCAGCAAAATATTTGGAAAGCAATTTCTGGTAGGTAATCGAATTTGAAGCCTGGAGCTTAAGGGAGAAGCTACAGCTGAAAATCTGAAATTAATCTGCATAGAGTTAATATATAAACCTGTGGTTTTTATGATATGGTTAAGTAAGATGACTGAGAGAAATGAGGGCCGTGAATCATAACCTATTTTTCACCATATTTAATGTATAAGAATGAGAACAATGGAAGCACAGAAGCTGTAACATTCAGGAGAATGCTGGAAATATATAAAACAAGAAAGAAACATTGTAAGAAGAGTGATGCTTCTTTCCAGTATTTTGCTAAAGAAATACCAGAATGATAGGGTATTAAAAATAACTTTTGGATTTGGTTATGAGGAGGACATCAGTGGGGTTTTTTTTTGGGGGGGCAGAAAATTAGGTTTGCAAAGACACAATTTCTATTTAATAAATAAATAAATGTTTACTTATTGGTCAGTGACTATGTAAAAAGCCTATTGAAGCACAATAAGAAAAATTAAAAGTAGGATTTAACACTCTTAGGTATTTTTTCCTAACTTCTAGGGACTTAGAATCTATTTTTAAAAAAGTAGAAACAATAGTGTTAAGGTTTATTGAAGCCTACCATGTATCAATACTAGGTATTTTATTGAGTACTTGCTGCACAATGTAACATACTAACAAGCTTATTAGGTAGGTACTACATAATTCAGACTTTACTGATTTTTTAAATATTTTATATATTAAATATGTATTTATATATAATATATTATATCATATAATATAAAATATACATAAATAATATATAATATAAAATATATTTTCTAAAATATACTGTATATTTATATAAATATATTGTGTGTTATATATTTATATATTGTATAATATATGTTATATTATATATATAATATATATGTATGGCCTTCCCCAAAGTCACAAAGGCAATCAGCAATAGAGCCTCTGTTTAAAAATTCATATGACTTTCAACTCTGTTTTTTTCCATCACAATTATAGAAACTATAATATAATGACAAATTGAAGTAAGTATTATGATGGAGGTCTCCTTTATATACAATGATTGATTTAAGGGAGTTTTTGTATCTATGTGAGAAAAATGCGTGCATGTTCTGAGATTAAGAGGATAAATGTCTTAAACATCTGCTGGTTGTCTGCCTAGGATAACGCATCTTACCCTACATGACTATGCTTGTGCTACCACAGATGACTTTAGTAGCCAATCAGAACAGTATCAGCCTTTCTCTCATACCTTCACCTGTAATGAAGCTATTATGTAATCTAAGTTAATGACGCCATTCTTTACTAATTTAGACATGGAACTCACATGTTTCTTTCTAATTCTGTCTCTTTGATAATCACCAATGTAAACTTTTGTGCTCTGGCTAGCAATTTTTCCACATGCATAATAAAGCAAGGAAACCATATTTGTAGTATGAAAATGAAGCAGATGTTCAAAAAAATATATATGAAGAAAGAATGTCCTGACTATATGCTCTTTCAATGTTCCATTTCATTTATTGATTATGGATGCATTTCAAATATTTTATTTCACGGAAAATCTTGCAACTTTGAGGTAATCCTCCTTAATAACTTATGTTAATGGCAGAGTGTTTGCTATATATAGTTAAAGTGATCTAACTAATATAACTTTAAATATGGAATACATTACAAGAAATAATCAACAATACTTGAAATTTTTGGCATTAGGAACTGAGAGATAGGTAATATTTTAGTTTTAGAGATTTTAATGTGATCAAATGAGGAAAGAATAAAATTAACTGAAATAGAAATGTGGAATGGGAGAAAAGGACAATTATGTTGGAATCAATGAATCGTGTTTGTTTTTCTGGTAGACTATGCAAGTAGAAACTCCAGCCAAAACCTGGAAATGGGATCCAGTAACCAATGAGCATTTTCAAGGCTGAAGACAAATTTATACATATGGTTTAATGAATGAGTGATATCCCGTAGAAAGATAAGTTGAAAGATAAGACCGAAGAGAGGATTTTAATTAAAATTTAATGGATGTCTTATGGTTCCATCAGGGAGAAAGAAGTGGGTATCAGACTTACCCTCACACCCCAAATAATTATAAAACTTGATACACTATAATAAACAAGCTGTTTTTTTTTTGTATTGGACAATAAATAGTGGAGAGATACTATTTTTGAAATAAAGGAAACATTTTAGGTAAGCTCCCCAAGTACCTGGTTCTTCACCTGTGGCCATATTCCAAACCATAGCACAAGAGAAGCAACTTTAAAATACAACAAAATTTGAAGAAGTAGAGAGATCCGTTCTGATGTAGCTGAATTTTGAAGGACAGAGTACCAAGATGAAAGAACTATAAAAGGAAAGAGCTTCAGAAGTTTTAATAGGTATTCTTGATTCTCTCTGCTTATTCAGCTTTACATGCCCTCAACAAGGCTCCATGAGACCTGGCAGAGGACAGTTACTAGACTGGCAGAAAACAGCCTACCAAGAGGTTGTGAGGTAAACAAAGATTCTGGAGGTTTCACAATTATCAGAGACATCACACTTCTAACCAGCTAGAGAATAATGACCTCAATTATTGCCCATACAAGTAGGGTCCCAGAAAGGGCACACCTTAATAGTAGGGATCTAGACCAGCACTATCAGAGCTAAACATAAGACTAGATAGGACAAGCTGAGCCACCAGTAAAATAATTATGTATCTGCTAAAACAAACCTCAGAATCTTTTGAAGAAATGAAAAGAACTGCAGACCTTTAATAATTTAATATCCCAATGCTAGTTTACAAGAAAAATTTAGATATGAGAGAAAACAAAAAATGTGAGACATGACCAAGGGAAAAATAGTTATTAAAAAAACAACAATAATAAAACAGAACTCTGGAAATCTACATTAAATATAAATAAATATTATATAAATATATATATTTCTCATTTCCTAATTCATTTAATGTAAGTATATTGAGAAGATGACAGTAAAAAATAGAAAGAATGTTATTTTTACCAATTAAGCATATTAAGTGTAAGGAAAATGAACTGACTTACTGATGTCAGAAAAAATAGACATCAAAGCAAAGGTATTTGTGTGTAATGAAAAGAGATGTTTTATAATAATTAGATAATTTATTTACTTAAAAATAATTCAAAATGTTTACTTTTTGTTCTTCAAATTACAAGATGTAAAATCAGAGATAAAAAGAGAAATAAACACATTTACAATTTTAGATTTTAATACTTTTCAGAAATCACTATAACCAATTTTAAGAAAAAATTGTAATTATTCAGGAAAAATTAAATGCTTTATAAACAAAATGAATGTAATGGAATTTATACTGCATTATACCCATTATACCCATCAACTAGAGAATATCTTTTTTTAAAAATGTGGAATCACATGGGACTTTCACCAAGTAGGTTTATGTCACAGGTCATAAAAATGTGCTAATAAATTTTAAAAGATTGAAATAATACAGAGAATAATTTCTGACAAAAATGGAATTAAATTTAAGCTCAATAACAAAATTAAATGGAATATTTTCACATGTTTGAAAATGAAGCAAGATATTTTAAGTGGGCCTAAGAGAAATAACAAAGAAATAAAATTACAAAACTATTATGCATATAATAATAATGAAAATGTAACATATCAAATTCTATAATTTATTTTTTTCTTTTTCTCTCATCATTTACGAAACTGAAAATTTAATATTAAAATCATTTGGTGTTATTCTACAAGGTAGACTTGTAAGAGGAGTTAGAATAGTCAAGAGCATACGTGAATAGAGCAAGACTAAAGTGGACTTTTTAGATACTTTCGACAATCCATTATGGAGTCACTGTCAGCCATGAAAGTTACATCAAGCATTGTGTCAAGACTGAAGTAATGGAGTGTAATGGGAACAACTTTTGGACACTTGGATAGAGGCTCCATCTGGACATTAATGAGAGTGGGGCCTCCATTCCTGGTGGCTTGTAAGAATGTAGCGCTCTGACCACCCAATGCTCAAGATTGTCTGTACTATGGGTCACACTGGGAGCCCTGCTGGACTCCACTGGAACAAAAGTGTGCCACCACTACAGCTTGAAATCAATACTCACCTCTCCACCTGTGGACTCCTTGAGTGACCATGTCTTAGCACCAGATGTTCACTCTACTCACTTGTATCAGGTAAACCTACCCTCTTTGTGTGTAACTTCCATACGACTGTATTGGATTTGGGGGGCCTCCCCTAATAAACCTAGCATTATGAAAAGAAAAACATATGTGTGAGTGACTCCTTTTGAGGATTACTCCCTTGCTTATCACAGTGTGATATTGGGGCTTGAGTAAAGTTAGAAGGGTATCTGTGTTGGATGGCTGCCTCTCGTGGGCTATCAAAACGTGGTCAGGATTAGAAGTGTATTTGAATGGAATGGTCGAGATGGTTTAGAAGAGTGTCAAATGTAAGGTTATGTTAATGATTGATGTAAGAGTCCATAGGTAACACATTATCACAGTGACCCTTGGATTATTCTCCATTTTGTGTTGAAAAAAAAAAAGAGAAAATGAGTTTAAATGGTTTCACCATGTTCATACAACTGGTGAACTGAAATACATTGTGGACATGTTAAGTGTATATTAATAATACATTAATATTAATTGAAGACATCTGAAAAAATTGTTTGCATAATGAAATACTTTCTTTTTTGCTAACATAATAAAAGAAAATTTCAAAATAAGTTCAGAAAATAAGTATATTTCTATGGGAAGACTTTATTTTTTAAATATTTTTAAGAGAGGAAAAGAAAGATAATTACTGAAGTATAAAATGCTAAATTATTTCTAATAAACACTTGGGACTATTACAACATGTTGGAAGGAATTAAAGAAAACTCTTATTTCAAAGCTCCTGCCAGTTCTTCGTGTTTCTAATGACGGAGACTAAAGGTAGTTGACTCTTTTGTTTAGTACAATAGATTAATCACCCTTGGTTATTGAAAAAAGGTATTGTCTGCCATGAAAAGTTTAAGATAAAAATGAGCTGAGCTGCTTTGCATAAAATATGAAAATGGTATTTCTAGGTGAGTGTAAGATAATTAGAACTTTACATGATTGTTTGACTACTTTGCATTTTTGGGAAATTTTTCATGTTGGTAATTTTTAAGGTGCTAAGACTCAAAAGAAAGAGATCTTAGTGAAGATATTTGGTAAGTAGTCAATCTTTCAACAGAAAAGACAGAAAGCAAGAGATGTTAAAAACTATTAAAATTTAATTCTAATAGTCTAATTTTAATAGTTGAATACTAAATTTAATGTTTTCTGTTCTAAATTACAAACTCTTTTGCTCCCTTTTATTAAACGTGAATACTTCCTTCCCATTATCATCATTGTATTTCATCTCCCTTTTTCCCTCCCATATTTAATGAAGCTATAGTAAATTATTATCTTTGCCTATATTTGCCTTAGCTTTGCCTTAGGAAATAAAAAGATGTCCATCTCCTTCCTAAAAATGAAGGACAGCAGTAAGGAGGAACAAGGGAATATGGACACTTATTACTACAATGTGAACCAGGAATGTAACTTAATTTTTGACTAGGTAATATATTAGTAAAGCTTAGAATTCTAAAAGTATAAAAAATAATATAATATGGGAGCGGGGAAGGGACAGTGGGGAGAAGGGTTTTCAGGAACTACTATAAAGGACATATGAACAGAACCAAGGGGGAGGGTGGAAGCAAGGGAGGGAGGTGGGTTTGACTGGGGTGGGGCGGTGGAGAAAAAGCAGACAACTAAAATTGACAACAATATAGTAATTAAATAATAATAATAATAATAATAATAATAATAAATGTCTGTCCCATGTCTAAATTGATTTTGCCATCTTCAGACATAAGGTAAACCACTCATATTTTCTAGTATATTGCCTACAGGTTTTCATGAATAAATAAATACAAATTTATATACATGTAACAGAGTGCAGCCAGGCCACCACAAAAGAAGGATTTGTAATGGGGTACAGAACTCAGGGTATCCAGAAAATATTACAAATATATAGATGTCCTCACCCCCACAAGTCTGAACTTGGGGATGGGACACATGGAACAGGGTTATTGAGTTATTTTGGTAATCAACAGTTTTTCAAATAACCTCAAGAATGGTCATTTAACATATCTATAGCTTTTGACTGGTTTCATAGATGTGTTACGTAGCTGCAGCCAAGCTTTGAGACAGAGAGATGGGAGTGACTTCAGCCCAGGACTTAACTGGGAGGCAACATTTTTTGGTTGCAGCACCTGCATGAGAGCTTGGGGATGATTCACTCCATGCTGCGGGATGACACCTGCCTGGACGTGTCATGACAGCCCAGAAAATAAATATGGGATAAATATGGGAATGCTGACAAGTGTAGCCAATTGTGGGAGGAGACAGAAATGAGAATGCAGAAGGAGATTTGCAGCTGGGATTTAAACCCAGGTGTTGCAGCCATGTGGGTGGAAACCATGCAGTCTTGAGGTTGGTGGAAACATATGGTTTTTGGCAAGGTGTGGAACCACATGTTTTTGAGAGGAACCACACAGTTTTAGGGCTCTCTTCACCAGGCAGCTTAAGAAGTTGGCAAGCAAGATGTAGCAACAATGCGGAGCTCTCTCTTGGCAGTTTGGAAGAATGCAGGATAGATATTGCAGGAAGGAAAGGGGTGAAAGTACTCTTGCTGGTGAGCCATGAGATGGTGCCATGCAGGTTTGGATTAAGAACTGGAGATTGTGGCAGCAATACAGGTGATGGTGCTGAGGACCACAGGGGGCCTGCCCAGCTGAGCACAGATGACTAAGTGGAACCAGAAGTGTGCTGCGGACACCTGTTCTTTTTTCTTCTAGAACATGATACTTCTGATTGGCATGTTCTGAGACTGGCCTTCCAGGGCAGAGTGGGGAAGGAAGGACTGTGTGTGTTTGTGGGTATTTTAACGGACTTTGGGATTTTAATGAAGACATTAAGTCATTATTCTAAGTCTGTATAACTTTTGAATAAATAGTTCCTTTCCTTTTCACCAAGCTCGTGCACTGAGAGTGATAATTCCCTCATGGCGGGCAAAGCGAACCTAGTACACAGGGACCCCAGGAGAAGGTGGTCCATTACATAACATACAGGCATGCGCTGCATAGGGATGTTTTGATCCATAATGGGCCACTCCCATAAGATTATAATGGACATGAATACCTGTAAGATATGGAAGGATATATGGTTTAGGAGGAATTTTATTTTTCTCTGATGCCAAACGCTACTATCTGTACTAACGCTACTATCTGTATCATACTAACGCTACTAACATTCCCTTTCCCTTACAACACCCCCATTTTGAGTGCAGTTTACATTCCTGTCAGTCAGCCACTGATCTCTTTCACAATACTCATAGCAGCCCCCAGCACTACATATTTAGAGGGTGCTATACCCCTCACACATCTAGTCTGGTGATCTTCAGAGAACATTGCTATATATTTTTAACTTAATTCATTGGGGTGACATTGGTTTGCAAAACTGTACAGGAAGGTTTCAGTGTATAACTCAACAAAAAATTATCTGCACACTGCATTATTCACTCATCAACCCAAGCAAACACTCTATCTGTATCCATTTCCCCCACAACTTGGCCCACCTCCACTTATGGCCAATCCCCTTTTTCTCTGGTTATCAGCACATTGTTGTCTATGTCTGTGTGGCTTATGTGTGTGTGCATTCTTTTGCTTAATTCCTTCACTTTCTTCCATCTAGCTCCCCAAACCTCCTTTTTCTGACAGCTGTCCATATGTTTCATATATTCATGCCTCTGTTTCTATTTTTGTTTGTCAATTTATTTTGTTCATTATATTTCACATATAAGTAAGATCATTTAGCATTTGTCTTTCTCTGACTGGCTTATTTCACCTAGCATAATAATAATATCCAGGTCTGTCCATGCCATCACAAAACAAAATATTTCTTTTCATGTTTATAGTCAAATAGTATTTCACTGTGTATATATGCCACATGTTTTTTTAATGCACTCATCTACTCGTGTGCACTTGGGCTGTTTCCAGATCTTGGTTATTATAATGCAATTCTTATATAATATCAATGGACTATCTCAACAGGTCTAGAGCAAAAATTTCAAAAATCTATATGGAACCAAAAAAACACCAAACAGCTTCAGCAAGCTTGAGAAAAACACAAAGTTGGAGATATTTTACTATCTGATATCAAACTATACTACAAGACCATAATAATGAAAGCATCATGGTATTGGCACAAGAACAGGCATATAGACCAGTGAAATAGAATAGAGAGCACAGACATAAACCCCACCTTTATGGTCTATTAATATTTTACAAAAGAGGCAAGAACATACATTAGAGTAAAGGCATTCTCTTTAATAAATGGTGTTAGAAAATTGGGCAGATAAATACAAGAGAAAAAGAAAAGAAAAGAAAGTAGACTATCAACTCACACCATACACATAAATAAACTCAAAATGTATTAAATACTTAAATGTAAGCTGTGAAACCATAAAAATCCTAGAAGAGATCATAGGCAGTAAAGTTTCAGACATTTCTCATTGCAATTATTTGGTGATATATCTCCTCAGGCAAGGGAAGCAAAGGAAACCATAAACAAATGGGACTACATCAAACTAAAAAGCTTTTTCACAGTCAACAAAACACCATCAACAAAATGAAGGGATCCCACTGTGGAAGAAGATATTTAACAACAATACATGTGATAAGGGTTAATTTTCAAACAATATTAAAAACTTACACAACTCAACACCCAGAAGAAAAATGATCCGATTTTAAAAATGGGCAAAGAAGTTGAATAGACACCTTGAAAAAGGGAACATACAGATGGCCAAACACATATTTTTCATCAGAGAGATACAAATTAAAACCACAATGAGATATCTCCTTAGACTTATTAAATGGCTGTAATTGATAAATCAACAGACAACAAATGCTGACAAGGATGTGGAGAAAAGGTAAGCCTAGTACACTGTGGTGAAAATACACACAGGTGTAGCCACTGTGAAAACCAGTATTGAATTTCCTCAAAAAGTTAAAAATGGAATTTCCTTTTTACCTGGCAACCCCACTTCTGGGGTTATATATCCAAAGAAACTTGAAACACTGATTCAAAAGAATATTTGCACCCCTAAGTTCATTACAGCATTATTCACATTACATATAAAATTTTCATTGAGGATCAATGATAGTGCACAAGGACACTTGTCTGCTGAAACTGTGGAAAAGTACAAGGATTAAGTACCTCCTACTTTTAGTAAAAGCTTTCTGTGGTAGTGTGCAGCCAGCCTGTCCTTTTACCTTGAAATTTTTACCGATTGTAACAAAATAAAGTGTAAATAAGATTTTTTACATCAATTCAATGCCAAAGATAACTCTTTGTGTTAAATTGGTTAATGGAACCAAAAACAGATATTTAAAGTCAAAATAAGAAATCCTCAATTCTATATCTTTTCCATGTTAAAACACCCTTTTCTTTTCAACAAATACCACAAATTTCCTTAATCTGACTGGTGCTCCAACATGCAATAGCCAAACCCACCTTGTGGTGGTAGTCTTCTGTGTTCCTTTATCTCTCCATCTCATTTTCTTATTTCACTTGATCTTCAGGCCACCTTGCACTGCCACTTAACAGTCACTCCTCTGATGACCTACGCCAGCCAGTTTCTCCTCCATATTCCAACCAACCCAGCCCACATCTCCCATGGAGCAGCACTGACAGATTTGATGTTGTATTTCTGACCCCTCTGCATGAAAGTGGGGTAGGGGAGCTCATGGGGCAGTGTTGTAAAGTCTCTAGTAGTGTGTAACAATTGCCATAGGCCTTCACATCCACTCACCAGTCACTGACTCACTCAGAACAGCTTCTAGTCCTGCAAACTCTATTCATAACATGTACTCTAATAGGTGTACCATTTTTCTTCTATACTCTATTTTAACTTCATCTGTGTTTAAATATATACTTACTATTTTGTTACAATCGCCTATAGTATTTAGTAAAGTGACATGCTGTATCAGTTTCTAGTCTAGGGAACAATAGTTTATAGATATAGCCTATGTGTTTAGTAGGCTATAACATATAGGTTTGTGCAAGTGCACTCTATGATGTTTGCACAATGATGAAATAATATAGGGCACATTACTCAAAAGGTATCCCTGTTGTTAAGTGACACATGACAGTATTTCTAATTCCCTACAGTTAAAAATATTTCTAGGCACACTTTTCTATCCTATAATTCTTTAATATGATACATATTAGAGAGAATTCCATAACAGCATAAAAAGCTTTCTTAGAGCTGATAGTATTTGTGTATTAATATATTATCATTTAATCTTAATATTTACACTGTCTTTAATCATTTGTTTAAATAATTGATGTAATGAATGATAATAGAAACATACCATTAGATACATTTGCAAATACCTCAGTTAGCTAAATACCCAGAAGTGGAATTTCTGGGTCAAAGTTTATGTGAACTATTGCTACAATGCTTTCCATGGGGTTAACTCTAGTTTGTACTCCTGTTAGCGAAGTATGGGTTGCTCCTTCCTCACAGCCGTGCCCAATGTGATCGAAGGTATTCAGATTCACCAAACAGAAAAAGAGTATTTTTATAACAAAGGTTAAACATTTTTCAAATGTTTATAATATTTTCAGCACTATTTATGTACTTCCCAATTCTGGGGGTGGTTTTCTAGAAATATTCCTATGTAAGGAACTGTAGTCTTTACTCTAAGGAGTGAGATAGTATTTTTTTCTGATTTGTCTTTTGCATTGTGACTTTATTTATAAGGTATGTGTGTGTCTGTGTGAGCATTTGTGTATGGATACACAAAATTTTTGAGAAAATCAATTTAATTAGTCTTTTATTTTATATTATATTTAGTTTTGTACTGAACTCAGAGTTAGAAAGACTACTTATATCCATGGTTTTAGAAAAACATTACAGTCTTACACATATTATTTTTAATTAAATTTATTTGCATGACATTGGTTAATAAAATTATATATGTTTCAAATGTCCAATTTTTATTTTTTACATTGCAAACAAATCTTTAAATAAATTTGCAATTCATTATGGAATATGGTATGGTACACAGATCTAAATTTACTTTTTATTTATGGTTAGAAATAAGTTGTTATATCTATTCAATAACCCAAATCTTATTTTATGTCTATGGCAGTATTTTGTTTCTTGAGATGTAAACTTAGGTTGTCTGAATTTTTTCTAATTTTTTAACCTAAACATTTACAGCTATAAACTTTCCTCTCAGAACACTTTCCATAGGATTTGGTACACTGCTTCCATTTTCATATACTTTGAGAATATATATATATATAATATATATATATATATATTCCAAACATATATGAATATAAGAATGTATATATATTTGTATATTTAAATTTCCCTTTGATTTCTCTGACTCATTGGTTGTTTAGAAGTACGTTCTTTTATTTTCACATATTTTTATATTTTCCAACATCTTTCTTGTAAATTTCCAGTTTCATATCATTGTGGTAAAAAAACATTGGGTATGATTTCAGTCTTCTTAAACTTGCTACGTCCTGTTTTGTGTTTTATTATATAACTCATCCTGGAGATTGTTCTGTGTGCACTTGGGAAGAATGTGTATTCTGCTGCTCTCGAAGGACACATTCTATATATGTCCAGTTCTGTATATTAGTTAACTCAATTTTCTCTAAAGTATCATTCACTTTCTGTGTATCCCTTTTGATTTTTTGCCTGGATAATCTATCTCTATCATTAAAACTTAGTTATTTAAGTCCTCTATTACTTTCCTTTGTCTATTTCTCCTTCAGGATCTATTAGCATGTGCTTAATATATTTAGGTATTACAATGTTTGGTGTGTGTATATTTACAATTGTTATTTCTTCTGACGTATTAATCCCTGTATAGTTATAGAATGACCTTCTATGTCTACTGTTACAATTTTTTTACTTAAAATTTATCTATTTATCTAATATCAGTATGGCTATCTTTACTTTCTTTTCACTTGCAATTGCATGGGATATCTTCCATACCTAAATTTTGAGCCTATATGTATCTTTAGAACTGAAGTGAATCTCATAGGCAGCATATAGTTGGGTCTTAATGTTTTTTATTCAGTCTTTCTCTGCTTTTTCAATGACAAATTCATTCCATTTACATTTAGAGTGAATATTGATTTGCAAGGACTTACTACTGTCATCTTACTGTTTACTTTTATTATTTTTCTTTTGCTTCATTTCTAACTTTGTAAGTTGGTGGTTTTTCATAATGATGTGCTCTGTTTCTCATTTTCTATGCTTTGTTTTGTATTTAATGTGAGACATAAACCATCTCATAGAAAAACAATCAGTTTTATTTTTATTTACCTATAAAGGCTCTACCCTTTTACTCCTCCCCTTTTATGTTTGATGTCATTATTTACCTTTTTTATGCCATGTATTTGTTAACACATCATTCTAGCTATAGTTATTAATATTTTTCTTTAACATTTATGTCAGAGTTGAGTGGTTAACAACCACAGTAATATAGAGTTACAGTTTTCTAATACTGTCTGTTCCTTAACTTTACCAGTGTGCCTGGTACCTTGATAGGTTTTCATGTTACTGATTAGTACTTTTCATTTCAGTTTGAAGAACTTCCAGAATTTCTGGTGGTGGTGAACTCCCTCAGCTTTTGTTTGTCTGAGAAAGATTTTATTTTCCATTCATATTGGGAGATAACTTTGGTGGATAATATGTTCTTCGCTGACAGTCTTTGTCTTTTAGTAGTTTGAATATGGCATTCCAGTCTCTCCTGGCCTACAGAGTTTCTGCTGAGAAATTTGCTGATTGTCTAATAAGGGTTCCTTTTGTAAGTTACTTTCTTTTTCCTATTGGTTGCTTTTAAGTTTCTTTATCACCAATTTTTGATAGTTGCATCATAATGTATCTCAGCAAGGGTGTTCAGCAATAAGATAATAAGGTGTTCTGTTAACTTGGGGAAGTTGTATGTTCAAGTCCTTCCTCTGGTTTTGGAAGTTCTCAGCTATTATTCATTTAAATAAACTTACACCTTCTTACTCTCCTTCCAGAATCCCTGAAACTCTTAAAATTTTCCTTTCTGATTGCATTAAATATCTCTTAGGCTTTCATCCATTTTTTAAAATCTTAGTTCCCAATCTTCTTGTGTGTTGTTTTTATATTTCTATTCTTAATTCACTTCTTCTTTCTTCCATTTCATCTGCCCTATTAATCATTTTCTGCATTCCTTTACTAATCTCATTCATTGAATTCCTCAAGTCCAAAATTTTTGTTTGGGTCTTGTTTTAATTTCAATCACATTTCTAAAGAACACCATTCTGTTCACTAATTTTATTCCTGATTTCATTGAATTTTTTTCTGAGTTGTCTTGTAGCTTGCTGAATTTATTTATAACAGCTATTTTGAATTAGCTAATTATTTTATTCATTTATTCCAGGATCATTTTATTTCTTGAAAATTTTATAGAAGTATTTTATTCTGAAGTTCAATTTTTGCAAGATTTCTTTTATACTTCCCCAGTTTTTTCATTATACTTAAAGCTTATTAATTTTTAGTAATATATCAAAGTTTATTTAAATCTGGGGTCACATTTACTAAGCATGACTACTTTTAATTTACTCAATTGTAAGTCAGATACTTATTGAATATTATGAACATTTCCAGGCTTTTAGTAGGTCTTACACATTTCTTTTACTCCTACTTTTAAATACTATTATTTGGTTTCCTTCATTTGGATCATAAACCTTATTAACTCATTTTTTGTTTCTCTTTCATTTTACTTTTTTTTTGAGTTGCTATACTGTGTTGCTGTTTTGATGTCTTCACCAATTATATAATTTATTTATACTTAGTATTATTTATTTTATTATTTCTTGGCATGATTTTGTTTTATATTCACTCTTTTTGAATGGAGTTAAATTTTGTTGTCAACTATTTGTAGAAAGTCTTTGGAGTAAGGAGACACAACTGAACCTAAACATTCTTCTTCTGTAATTTTACTGAAATAGACTCTTGAAAATATAATTTCTCTGTGATTTTCTTTGTATGGCCCTAACTGCTCTGCTTCTCTGATCCAAAATAATCCAAAAGGACTTCAGTCATTAAACCTTCTCAATCCTTATTCTAGCAAGTGTTATTGTAAATAGAGGATAGTTTTTTTTTTCCTTTGGGGTAGTTTGTTCTCCTTGTCAAGAATGTTATAGCTGTTATGTGGGAATTCTAACAGGTAATCTTTCCTGACACCAGCAAATGTTTTTTTCTTACTTCTCTTAAAACTTTTGCCCAATTTTAATTCAAAAAACAATTCTGTCTAATCTCTTTGCAAATACTGCCTAAAGTATGAAATCTGATAATATCATCTGTTAGCGTTTTTTTTGTGCTGAATATGTAATTTGTGATTTTTCTCCATTTATTTGTAATTTCTATGATTTCCAAGAGAAACAGAAAGATGATGACTTAATATAGCTATGCTAGTATATTTGGATAAAGAATTGAGTGAATGTATGTATGTATTTCTCTTTACTGTATAATCTAAACAAAATGTTAGAGAGATTGTTAAAGTTTGTACCATTGACTGAGATGTTGTCTGTTATAATTATTTGTGATATTAAATAAAGACCTGTTAAAGCTCCAGGATTTAGGTATGCTTAGGTTACAAAAATTGGCTAAAGTGAAGCAGATACCATATGGTATACAAAGGGTAAAAAGGTAGATTCTAAAACTTCCAGATTATTATGTAAGTGTTTACTACTCACAACATTTTAGAACAGATAATATAATAGGTGATGAGGCAGCACTTTGAAAGAAAAGTAATGACATCTAGAAGGTGTGGGGGGCTCCGCCAGCAGAGCCCCCCATCTACCACGGATGAAAACAATGCTACCAAGACATGATCTTCCTGGGGAGGAAAGGTGGCTAACTTCTCAAAGGAGAAGGACCCCAGGTCCTTCAAATGGTATTTATTAGGTTCATAGCACACAGGGATACAGGTAAAGCTCATCAATCAATGCCAGGCAGCAAGGATAAAACAATAGATAACATTTTAAAGAAATCTGAGGGCTTAATCTCAGTCAGTGTCTGTCAGGTAAGGGGGTTGCAAAAACTTTAGGAGACATACTCTTTTCCTGTCTGGACACTTATTATATGAATGAGAGCACTCTTATCAAAGCAGACTTCACAGGACTTTACTAATTCTTTCCTATGCCCGATCACCCCTGAACCTGCTCTAGCTGGCAGAGGGCTGTACCCCTTCTCTGTCAAGATTCAGGCTTAAGTGGATGAGAGCCAGGAAGCGCTTCTCCCAGACAGAAAGGGGACTCGGGCTATGTGAAAATAGCCGGTGGTGGGGTGAGGGTCCTTTGCCCCCACTTTGCTGCAGTCCCCAAGTCATACCCTGATGGCCACCCACATGATCGTGTTTGGCCTGGGTTGCCCCTCCTCTGAAGGGTCTTACCCATAGTCTCTGACTAACCAACCAAGCATTAGGGGCTAGAGATGGCAGAAGCAGTGCTCTTGCCAGGGAGATAAGCTTTGTTTCCTCAGTGGCTCACAGTCCGGAGGTCACTCACTCAGCCATAGCCATGGGTGGCGGTTACAACTCTTAAAACCAGACAGAGCGGTTCCCAACAGAAGGTAAACAGCATCTTTAAGCTTACATAATGCCAAGATGATTGTATTTCATCTATATATTTATTATATTTTCATTATAGGAGTATAGATGGTAGTTTATTTATGTATAGTAGTTGCCTATTAAATAATTGTACATAGAGTGGTAATAAATGGATTATTTTAAACCTGGAGAGAGGATTCTAAGGTTATGGTATTTAAATGTACTTATTTAATGTACAGAGAACAAAAGATTCTGTACAGCAGTAGCTAATATGTTATTTGCTAAAATTATAATCCCAAATTATGTTATGAAAAAACAACTCATACAAAAAGACTTTAAAAGTGATGTATATAAATTAAAATATTTAAGTTTAAAATTTATTTAAATTATTATCTGATTGATAAACAGATTTGAAAATGATTTGGTGTGTTCAAAATAACGTGCAAATCCTACTTGAACTTAAGCTTCCTAATTAAATCATTCATACAAGAATGGTGTAATGTAAGAATTATTTGTATAAAAAAAGGTCCTATTGTATATTCAAATCTTGGTGCCCTCTAATGACAGAAGCAGGAACCTGTAAGTGGGACACCAACTGAGTGAGAATGATTCCACTGTACATGTAATTTATCAGACTGCATTTCCAGTAGTATTTGAATATATGAGGGGGGACTACTCATTGAGAAGGAATGCATATTTTGGATCCAGATTCACAAGGACTGATCCAGATCATGCTACTTCATAGCTGCATAATTCTAGACTCTAGACCATTGTTTGGGTTCTGTCATTTGGTTCTTCATATGCAGATTAAAGTGATAATGGCGCTTAGCTCAAAGAGTTGTGAAAATTATAATACAAAAATTAAACTAATTTCTTGCATTTAGTAAATGTCCAATAAATGTTAGCTGTATTGGCCTACTTTTTTGTGGATTTGAAGTTAAGAAGATTAAATTTAGCTCCTTTTGCCATCTTGGAGCCTGTGGTGGCCTGCTGGGAACAGAATATCTAAAATGACAGGTCTGTGTGGAAGGCTGTGGCCCAGAGTCATTTTTGTTGGCTACAAATGGGGTCTTCAGAACCAGAGGACGCATACAACTCTTCTTAAAATTGAAGGTGTTTATGATTGATATGAAACTGAATTCTTACTGGTAAGACATGTGTTTTTATACACAAAGCAAAGAACAACACAATAACTCCTGTGGCAAACCAAACAGAATCAGAGTAATCTGGGGAAAAGTAATCTGTACTCATGAAAATAATGCCATGGTTTGATCCAAATTCTGAAGTAGCCTTCCTGCTAAGGCCTTTGGATGCAAAATCTATGTAATGCTGCACACCTCAAGGATTTAAACTTATTAAGAAGTAAATCAATTAAAGTGGATTTGTTCTCTTGTATAAAAAGAAGAAGAAATATAAAGCCAACTGGTTTGATGAGAAATCTAAAAATGCCCTCATGCAGTAATCAAATGTTATTGCTTTAGGAAGAGTTATTTTATGTTTAGTCCTCAATATAACTGATAAACTTAGTAACATGAGTAAGAATAATAAGTCCATACATTGTGAAAAGTATAAATATGAAATCAATTTCAAGTGGAATAGCAGCTAAATAGCATTCTTTTATGATTGAAGTTATTCTCTTTACATGACATTGCAATTATTATAGATCAAGCTACATTGGAAATAAATATATGTATACTTTGTAATAACATTTGTAAGTCAACATGTTTGCTTTACATATACTACATAAAAAGTGCTGAAGAAAATTTTTAAATTCTTAAGGTATATATTCATAGAAATATGATTTTCCCCATATTCACTTAACTCATTTATTCACTTGAGGATTTTGTTTTCCTATATTTTCTTTCTTTGCTATCTGAAGAAAAGGTAGAGGTATGATTGTAGTTGCAATAGGACATTTTGGAAGAAGGTATTTCTATACTTAAGCTGTTTAATTTGCCTTTGAAAGATTATATTTTACATCCAGAAAAATGAGTTCCAATTTCTTCTGATTTTTAGTGTAATGTTTAATACATAGTTCTCACACATAGGTACTCTTAAACTCTTGTTTTTTGCAGTCCCATTATTTTACATTTCCATTATGCATTTGTGACCCTCCCCCTGAATAGAACTAAAATTTATTTTAAAATTTACTTACAGAATATATTGTATACCAAGATTATATTTGTTTTAAAAAGTATTTTGTTCTTCAAAAAGGCTTTGTTTTATATAGAATTTGAAGTAATATTTTTCCCCAATTCACCACTACAAAATAAGAAAGCAAGATTTTGCTAAGACTTATACAAATAGTCTTGCTTTTAATAAACAGATGGTGTCTATTAATTGTTCTGTCAGGTCATGCTAATATAATATCATTTATTATTCAGATGCCAGATAAAGTCTGGCAGATGAACTGTCAGTATAGCTAATGTCGGATGATATGAGCATTGCAAGAATGATACTAATGTGTTAGCTGTGGTGTTGTCATTTGGAACCATAATGTCATCTTGGCAAGAGCAGAGCCCCTATAATAACTGGCTGGTTGTCTATGGCCAACCAGACACATTGCTGTCAGTTGTATCATTACTGGGAGGAAGGAATATTTAAAACTACACAACTGGCCAATGTATATTTTTATTTAAACCCAACTCTGAATTTTGTCAAGTCCATATGCTTTATTCTGTTTGCCTTGTTGTTCATGTAACTTTTGAGATAAGAGGACATCTGCTAATTTTGGCTCAGAATGCTTCATGGACTTATTTTCACAGTCATTCTGCTTTTGAAACAGTTTCCTATAAACAACAAAAAAGTTTTTTCAGGATGCTGCAGGCCTAGTCAGTCATTTCATATAATGCGATGTGTCTAAAAGACCTTTTTTTTTTAAATGATTTTTTAGTGGGCTTTTCAGAGTTACAGTTGCAGGTTGTTTCCTCTCTGAAATCTCTGAACAAAATGGCCTTAAGCATGCTCTAAGAACAAGCCGCTCTTTGGCATAAGCCATTTGACATTCACTCTACTTCCTGAAACTTGATTCATCTGGACTGTGACATCTCACCGATTTTAGCCAGAAGCTAGATAATTTGCCTTCTAGCATTTTTGTTTTTTTTATACACCTCCTGGACCTGGATATAGGTTTCTTTACATTCTGACCTTCAACTTCTCCTGAGGTCTTGTAGACTTTCTGTTCCTGAGGCATAAAGAGTCATCTAACATTGTGCTGTCAAATGTTCTTTGTGCAAGAGTAATATTGATTCCAACTGACAGAAAAATACTTAGTCATGCATGCTTTATGCTGTTCAATGTGTCTGTTCTCTCTTTGTAAGAGTAAAAGTTCATATTTAAAAGGAAAAGCTGGCCATTATATTTGAGAAACAAAACAAAACGAGTCTTACTTCAGCTACCATATTGAATTGTACTGTATTCTATATTCTGTAATGAATGGATAACAATGTTGTCTTTTCAATGTCTCATGGGGAAGGTTGCTTTTCAAATGTGTGCCAGTTCTTCATAATATTCTTGTTTTGATTTCGATGCAGTAAAAATCCCAATAGAAAATACACTCAGATAACAGACCTGGTATTCTGCTGAAGTGGTTTTTTATTAAAAGAATGGAAATCAGGCAAAATATAATTGTAGTTAAATTCCCATTAACTAATCACTGTTTTAAATATTTTAGAAATTTTACATATTATAGAAAATTTAAAATGTTCCAAATGGAATTAAATACAAATTTCATA
Organism: Carollia perspicillata; assembly: GCA_004027735.1. Classification (NCBI taxonomy): domain Eukaryota; kingdom Metazoa; phylum Chordata; class Mammalia; order Chiroptera; family Phyllostomidae; genus Carollia; species Carollia perspicillata. The sequence continues at coordinate 25,384 of PVKM010010813.1, forward strand.
AATCTGCTTCCCCCTCTTGACATGTCATTATTTTTAATTGCTATTGTATTGCATATTTATATAGTATTTTATAGCATCTTCAAACATTTGCTTAATATCTTCACATTACTAAATAGCAGATTTACATATTTATTAGCAAATGTAATTAATATCACACCTTACTTTAAGAGACATAATAATCTATTTTATTCAATCTATATTTTCTGGGAAAAAATGCCTGACTCGTTTTGGGGAAATATTTGCTTGAAACAGCACAGTATCTGTTTGAGCTAGATGAAAGCAGCTGTTTTAGCTTCACACCAAAAAAAATGTTGCCAGAAAGAAATTGTGTCCCTAAGGCATGGGTTGAGTTACAGCTTTGAAAAAAATTAAAGTAGCTCAGCCCATGCTTGGCTCTCCCATTACTTGGCTTCCTTGGGCCATGGCCCACCACCATTGTTTCCTATTTGTCTGACATAATCTCTTCTGTATTTTATTGACAGCAGCAAGATAAATCACAGTTTCCATTGGGCACCATACCTGCTCACATGGTCTTAGTATCTGTAAGGAGGCCAATAGTTCTCATGCAGGATTGTGAAATTGTTCTTGCAAAACCTTAGAAATTAATGTCCCAAGAAACACACTATTCTTAATCCAGGCAGAAATTTTTAGGAATTGTGATCCTCCCCTCAAAATTCACTATGATGTTGGCATCTTCTCATCTTTGTGTAAGACTCATATAGTCATAAATATTTTATCTGTGGAGCAGATGATAAGCATAACTATGAAACAGTGGGATATAATTTCTAATTTTTTAATATTTGAAGTGAATATTTGTTAATTTCTTAGACTTACATATCAATTCTTAAATAACAATAGTAGAAAATGCCCTTTGAATCTGAAGCAACTTAATTAAATTCCATTTGATTTTAATTTATGCCATAAATTTATTTCATTTGAGGGAATGAAAGTATCATGTTACTTGAATTATACATACTGATACATTACTTACCTTAGGCTACTGTCCAATTAAATTTTAATTATACCATGTTTCTTGAATTTACAAATAACTAAAGAACCTCTATTCTATAAAACTATAACACCATCATAGAATAAAATTAAAGTCACTATGGCTATTTGTAGAGAAAATCATTAAATCATAATGGAATATTAATCTAAAGTTCATGTAGGGCAAAAGGAGAAAATTAATAATGGAATGTTGTCTTAATTGGCGTTAGTGGAAAGCATGTGCTGCCTCTGTTCTAACTGGCAAGTGAGTAAATAGCTTAACACTGAAATGCACACAAAAAACACAGCTTGTTTTATGTCAACTAAATATAAAATGCATCTATCTATAATTAATATATTAGTTAATACTTAGAAAAATAAGAAAATTCACCAGTGACTTTTCAAAGCATTGTTTAAGGATTGGATGCTTAAATTACATGTGCTTCATTGTTTCAAAACTTTTTCTACTACTTCATGTTAAACTTGTTGAACTAGCCATGTTTCTAAAAAGAGAGAGAATTATACTCCATAACATATACATAAAAATATGTTAAAGAAAACAAATTTTTATAAAAAGTTTTAAAAAGGCAGGAGGTCAAATGAATTGAATGAAGTTCATGGATGCTTTCAATGCAATTTTGTGACTCATGATTTTACCTAAGACTAATAATGTTATTGACTGGGCAACATTTGTAGAGTGTACATTTTTGCTATTTCCTTGGGTAGTTTGATTTTTTTTTTTTTTTTTTTTAGTTCAGCCACTAACATAGTAAATCAATGTTATACGTCACTTTTCTAGTGGTATATAGCATAACTCTTCTTATTTTGTCTAGATTCAGAAGAAAACATAGAGTAGATAAATTCCTTGTAGCCTGATTCATTTCTGGTATTGATTTCCAAAAGCATAGAAAAGGATGGCAGCATTTCAAGTTATTGAACATTTGAAAAATAATGTGCTTGAATTATTTGTTTATTCACTCAAAAAGTTGATACTAAGCAGGACCAAAAGATATCAGTATCCTTATCACAGGGCAAAAGACATTGATATCTTTTGGTCTTCCTATGACTTTGCTTGAGAACTGATGATAGTTTAATGTCATGTGCATGAATATAGATTATGAAAATATAACTGGATATTTGCTGTCAAAAAGTATATCCTAAAAATTTACTTTAAATAAAACAGAACTTCTTAAGTGTCATTAATCTTCATTTTGCAATCAGGCATAACACTGAGTCATATTGCTTTGTGCTATCTATATATGTATTTTAAAGTTATTGACATCCTTCAATTAAGATGTATTTAATTAGTATTAAAGTATAGTATATGACCTTATAATTTTAGTTTTGGAAAGGATTTTTATATGTAGTCTAAGAACTAAAAAGCAAAATTGTAAGACTAACAACTGAAATTAGAAATACTATTTTAAGATTTCTATCTATACCATGTTTACTTTACTGTTCATATCACTTAGATTGCCATTGCTTATTGAAAATATTTATCAACTGTATATTGGGTTGTACCTTTACTACATAAAGTCAAAATTTCCTCTGTCATCATATTGACTCCCTTTACCTTTTACCATGATCTAACCCTCTGGTAACTGACCACCATATTGTTGCCTGTGTCTATGAGTTTTTGTTTGTTTTCCTTGTTTGTTCATTTGCTTTCACTTTTATACCCCACATATGAATGAAACCATATGAGTCTTAACATTTTCTGTCTGGTTTATTTCACTTAGCATAGTATTTTCAGGATCCATCCATATTGTCACAAATGGTGGTATTTCATCTTGTTCTAAGGCTGAGTAAAAAGCTATGTATTCTTATTGCCCAGTGACACCCCAATAAATTTAATTTACAAAAAAGCTTCCTAAAATTTCAATATATATATATGTATCTATCAAATGAAGGTATAGCAGCATAATTCTGTTGTTAAATATTTCTTGCAGATCTGAAAATAACCAATTATTTTTTTTATGATCTCTGAGTACAGTTTTACCCCACCCTTAGGAAAACTATTTAAGGAAAATATCAGATTGTTGTATAATGTCACTGACAATTTTGAATGCTCATAAGGGGTCAGTCTCTCAGTTAAGTGACCGAATACAGAATTTGATTTACCCCCCAAAATACTATAAAAAAGTATTACTCCTATTGTTTTGATGAGAAGATAGAAGACCAAAAATGTGCCACTTGCCCATGAAGTTTTATACACCTAGGCAATGGAAGACTTACACTCAACAATTAAATTGCTGACATTGATTTCCATGTGTGTTATTTGAAACAAAACTGCCAGAACACTCTAATAAAACATAATTTATAAATTGGGACTATTTTATTTTCCCCTCAAAATTTAAGCATTGGAAAGAAAATATTTTACTACTCTAATCAACTACAAAGTCATTAGTGTTAAAAATAAGACTTTAGTTTGTAGGTGAAGAATTCAGCCTTCTGATACTATAAAATATGCTATTTGGGCCATTGGATGACTTATACTGCAAATTACTGTAGGGATTAGTAACATGGCATCTGGAGACAAATGGCTTGGGCACAAATCTCAGCTCTGTGGCTACAGTGGGTGCTGTGGCTGAAAGTCTCTATGCCTCAAATCCCTCTTTTGTAAAGTAAGCATCAAAATAGAATTTCTTTCCTTGGTTTGTTTGTTTGAGTACTACATATCTCTATAGAATTTATGTAGAAAACTCCTTTTCCTAGTGCCTGACTAAACAAATTGATGCTATTATTAATTTTCAATGCTATTTGCAGGCCAACTGATTCAGCTAATATAATGGTCTATAATACATTAATATTTTCATATTGGTTTTATTTTAGATGTAATAAGCACACAAAAGATTAAATAATATGGATATACTTATACAAAATATTAAATAATATGATTTGATCTTATTTTATAAATAAAAATATTTAAAATAATATAATACATTTTTATCTTTAGTTGGAGTCATTTGGTTTTTATATATATGACTATGCATATTCAGGAATATGGAACACATTTATTCAGATATAGCTAAAGAAAAAGGAAACAAAACAAGAATGGGATAAACTGTTTTATTCTCTGAGATCTCAGCAGACAACATTCATAATTAAAAATGATCTCATACAAATAAACAACTAGGCCTAAAAATATCCCCATCTTTCAGAGAATATGGAATTTAAATACAGTGTATTAAGAAAATTCATTGCCACAGCTTATTAAAGTATCTGTAAAAATATTGAAAACAATATTTCTCAGTGCAAATTAGTTAATTAATGACTTTATTTATACAGTTGCCTGGAGGTTGGCATGAATCCAATTCTTTCGAGGACACTAAGCAGATCAGGTCAGGCAAGATATTAGCGCTCTGTAATGGTGTGCTGCTAGATTTCTCAAGGTTGTGGTCTGCATTTCCCACTTACTTTCTATTCCAAATATCAATACCTTCTTTCATGCTTTATTCTCACTTATTTTTCCTACCTTTTAGTATTTTGAAACCAAACTAAATCTTCTCTTTTCTTCTACTGTTTTAATTAGCTACAGATGTTATGGCTACTTAATCTTTTTCATTTTTTATTGTTATTCTATTACAATTGCTGTGATTTTTCTCCCTTTGCCCTCCTACACCCATCCCACCCCTCTGCTCCCATAGTCAATCCTCGCCCTGTTGCCCATGTCCATGGGTCATTCATACATGTTCTTTGACTAGTCCCTTCCCCTTCTTTCCACCATTATTTCTCTTCCCTGCCCCACTCCTGGTCTCTGTCAGTGTGTTCCATGTTTCCATGTGTCTGGTTCTTTTTTTCTCACTAGTTTGTTTTTTTTTTTTTTTTTTTCAGTAGATTCCTCTTATAGGTGAGATCATGTAGTATTTGTCTTTCACCACCTGGCTCATTTAACTTAGCATAATGCTCTCCAGTTCTACCTATGCTGTTGCAAAGGGTAGGTGTTACTTCTTTCTTTGGGCTGCATAGTATTCCATTGTGTAAATGTAGCACAGTATTTCAATCCAATCATTTACTGATAAGCACTTAAACTTTCTCTAACACTCAACTATTGTAAATAATGCTGCTGTGAACATAGGAGTGCACATGTTCTTTTGAACTGATGATTCATGATTCTTAGGCTGTATTCCCAACAGTGGAATCACTGGGTCAAATGGTTGTTAACATTTTTAGTTTTTTTTTTTTTTTTAAGAAATTCCATACTATTCTCCACAGTGACTAGCACTAGTCTGCATTAAACCTTTTTATTAAATTATTTCTGTCATAATATTTGTTAATTTCAATGTTTATGTTGAGAGAATCTCTCAGTCCTTGAATTTTTTAGGCAGCTTTTCCTCTACATTGCCTCAACGGTGACTTTGTCATTATGAAGAAATGTACTTAAACTCTAGTCTCAGTTTCAAGCATCCTACTTCTGAAGTAAATGCCTTTTAATTTCTCTCCCCAAACACCCAGACTACATGCTTTTTAGCACTTACTGCATCTGAAAATTTGTTGATCCTACCCAACTTTATGTTGTTTTTTACCTGAGTCACATACTCAGTTTTCTTTCTATTTCCTCCCAAAGTACATGTCTGGGTAAATATCACCCTTATTCTAAAAATATTTTATTTATTTATTTTTAGAGAAAGGGGACAGGAAGGAGAGAGAGTGGGAGAGAAACATCAGTGTGTGGTTGCCTCCATGTGTCCCCTACTGGGGACCCGACCTGCAACCCAGGCATGTGCCCTGACTGGGAATCGAACCAGCAACCCTTTGCTTCACAGGCCCGCGCTCAATCCACTGAGCTACACCAGCTAGGGCAATATCACCCTTATTCAATTCATCTTCACATCTCTTTGATGGCTGAATCCAGGCCACTAAATGTGTCTGGAAAAGAAGCAAACACCACACTAACTGACCTTTAAATTAATTACTACCAATAGCTGCTGGGCCCTAGTGCTGCCTGATAATTCTTATACATTTATCTTCTTATTTTCTTAAATATTTTGATTAAATTACACATTAGTTCTAATTATTACTTTTAATTTATTATTTTAGACATTGATTCTTTGGTTTTTCCCCCTCAATATCAGTTTTTATTTTTAATGCTTTTTTATTACCGTTTATCCTCTTATGCAGACAATCATTCCATCCCCATATAAAAGCAGTTTTATTTTTTATTTATTCCTTTTGGTTAATTTATTATACAGGCTAAGATCTTAAGTGCATTATTTCATTGAAATGATGAGAGAGGACGATACAATTATCTTTTCCCATACTATGTTCCTGAAACTACTCATGAAGATACCTACGAACCCTATTGTCCTGATTCTAATGGCTCATACTCAGACCTTTGATTTGACTAATTTGTAGTGCTTGAGGAAGGAGTCCTGCAGGCACTCCTTCCTACTTTGGCCTCACACTTTGGCTTCCTACTTTGCAGTATCACACACACCTGATTTTATTCCTTCCTTAAAAGCTGCTGCTTTTTAAATTCCCTTCAGTCATTTCTTCTTATCCCTTCAAATATTAAATTTGATTTGCTTCAGAGCTCAGGCCTCAAGATCTTTTATTCTCTATCTGGGCCGGTTCTATAGATTTTTTTCCTGCTAGTTTCATGAATTATATATCATGTAAATAACTTCAAATTATATTTTTCTAATTTATATATCTAGATTAGATGTATTTTTCAAAAGCATACCTTAACATATATAAATGTGCATAGGTCTTCCTTGATTTCTAGTAAATATATTAAACTTAAGTCAAATTAAATTTCCAACCCCCAAAACAATACACCCCCCCAAACAAACAATATACCCACCCCAAAACAAACAAACAAACAAACAAACAAACAAAAACTGCTTATCTTGCATTCTTTTCTTCCTCAATAAATAGCAACTCCACTTTTCCAGTATCTCTGATGAATAACCTTGGAGTCATTTTTATTCTTTATTCACATACCATAGCCAGTTCGTAAACAAATTCTATTTACTTGATCTTCAAACACACCAGAACCCAATATTTTTCAACACATTTATCTCAATATATTGGTCCCAGTAACATTACCTCTTGCCCAGATTTTCCTCTAACCTGGAAACTACTATCTGTGCTTCTGCCTTCATTTCTCTCCCCAATCCATTCGAAACAGCAGTTATGGAGATCCTTTTCAGAGAGTCATTTTTTAGATAGAAAAAGCTAAGTGTTATATGAGACAGAAAGACATAGACTCAGGAAATAGTATGAAGGTTGCTAGAGGGAATGGTATGGAGGGAGTTCAGTGGCAGATATGGGAGCCAAATATATGTTGGTAGGTGATGATTTGACTTTGGGTGGTAAGCACACAATGCATCATAGAAATCTACATGTGAAACCTACATAATCTTATAACCAATGTCACTCAAAAATTAATAAAAGTAAATTGAAACAAAATAAAATAAAAAAGTAAGCCATTCTTCTGACTGTATCTCTTAAATGTTTTCTTTTTTTTTCAAATTGAAATGATAATTCTTCTAAAAGGTGTTCTACTGCTCTGGTTTCCCTCTGAAGTCTCTGCCTTCATTTCCTACTGTTTCTGCCTTTGCTCACTCTGACCCAGTCACATGAGTCTCATTTCTATGCCTCTAACAGCAAATACGCTACAGCTTCAGTACTTTGTACTTGCTATCCCTGAGCCTGGATCAGCCTTTCCCCTCATATTCACACATTATAATTTCTCACCTGCTTTTGGGTGTCATTAAATGTTAGTTGTCTTTGAGGCTGTCCCTATTTTCTTTAAAATAGTAACCCTTTATTCTAGCACATAAAAAGAAAAAAAAGAAAAAAAAAACTTCTGAGTTCTCTACTGTGTCTTTGCTAAGTTACTAGGGTATATTTTAATTCTAAATTTTTGCTATTCCCAAAAAATGGTTTACAGAGAGTGAAGTAATAAAAATAATAGGGTGAATCTTATCAGTATCTTACCAATTTCATGCTAATACTACTGAAATATACAGATTGGTGTTGTCTGTGTAGGTGTTTCCTATCAAAAAAAACTTTTTTCTAAGATTTTCCATATTTTAGTGGTAAATTATACATCAAATAGTTTTTAAGGTCAAATAAAAAAGAAATAGTTGTTTCAGATGTCTAAATAAGAGAGATCTGATTTTAAAGAGGTCATAAACAAATATTGCATTTTCATAATTATATTAATCATATTATATGTATATATACTATCTTATTATTAACTCTATCTCAGGATGTATCTTATAAAGTTTAAAATTATCTTGTTAATTTTTTTGTAACCCCTATAAGTAAGGACTCTTTTAGTCAAATACAGTTAAGTAAGGGTGACAAATCAAAAACAAAGGAACTATTTCCTCTATAATGTGTTTCATTAGTATTAGTTTTGTAAGTCATTATCAAGATGAGGTTATATGGAAAATTATAACTTAATGCAGTTATATTTGTAAACATTACACAAACAAATTTATCATAGTAATGTACAGAAGAGATTATTCTCATTTATATTAACACTGTACTTCCAAGTTTGTTTTAGAGCACTCCACTACAAAACTGTTTTCAATAGGATATGTATTTTCATGGTAGTGTAAAATTGCAGCTGGATAGTTTGGCCTCTTATGGAGCCAATCTGAAACCCTCTTGGTTTTGGATGGTCTAGAACATCAAAGCACTCAGTATATAAAAATATTTTTAGATATCAGATAATGTAGTATTTTTTATTATATAATTTTGATTACCCTGGCTGGTGTGGCTCAGTGGATTAAGTGCCTGCCTGCAAACCAAAAGGTTGCTGGTTCCATTCTCAGTCAGGGCACATGCCAGGGTTGCAGGCCAGGTCACCAGTAGGGGGGCATGCAAGAGGCAACCAATTGATGTGTCTCTTGCACATTGATGTTTCTCTACCTTTTTTCTCTCTCTGCCTTCCCCTCTA